>KN887787.1:55087-65144 GCA_000934455.1 Apostichopus parvimensis | reverse complement strand
GGGGAGGGAGGCGAGGGGAAAGTGGGAAATATGTGTTACAGTATACAATTCAGTGTATCTAAGGGAGGAAAAATACTTTGCATTTGTGACGATCATCTGACTTTCTAGCTAATTGGGGTGGGGGTGGAGTGGGGGGAGTGTGGGATCAATACTGATGAACATTATATTGAATTGCAGCTTTTACTGACTGAAAACAGAATGATACATACATACAATAGTTATTTTTTTTATATTATTATCTATCTTATTTTTTTTTCTTTGTCTTCATACAGCTGCTGTAGAGGCTTGTTTGTCTCATGGTTTAAAGAGAAGACTGGTGAGCATCTTAAAAGGTGGAAACACCACCGTCTCTCTCCTCAAACAAGTTGCCAAGGGTTACCCTCCTGCAGGAGAAGTCATTACAAAGGTGCAGGAGATCGAGAGCAGACTAGAGGCGAACAAGTGAGTCATTGATCTCATCCATGATTTATCGACCTGTTTGGCGAGGTGACCCTGAAGGGTGTCGATAAATAAACTATTTGAGGCTTAATTCTTTCTTCCTGATACCGACTGTAACAATTTTCCTCTTCTGAATGTGATGGGAAACAACTTGTGAGCTTCTGTAAAGTATTTGAACATACAAAGTTCCCAAGAGAAACACATATTTTGAGCTATATGCGAAAGATTGGAGGATACCGACTTGACATTTTTACGGCTGCTTCTTGGGGGCAAATCCAATGTGTACAAAAACGAATGATGATAATTATCAGTCTCATGTACACATGCACTTGGATCTGCTTTAGCTTGTAACACTTGGTAACATTCCTGCACGGCGCCCCCAATGACCCCCTTCCAGGTCGCTGTCCTCTTCCTTCTAAATCTACCACTCCAAAAGCACATATATGTGCTACTTTTGTATTTCGGCAAGAAAGTTTTGACTTCGGTAGATGTCCAGCATTCCTCTCTCCCACCTACTACAAGCACTGCATATATAGTATACTTGTAAACGTATGCGCTTTTAACATGTGTTTTCTTCACTTGGTTACGCCCTGTGTCCAATCTTGTGTATTTGTATAGTTACCTAAAGGTACGTTAGTGTGGTAAGAATTCCACGGTTAGGCTAAGTTTTGGGGTATTAAAATAAAGGTAAGAGAAGTTGTGTACTATATGTCTAATACTCGTGGACTGTGTGGTTATGGTTTTACAGGGATTTCTAATTTATAATCTGTTTTACGTACTGCATTGCAGCAATTGTACACAGTACAGTATGCATTGCAGATCTGACTGGTGTTGTTCACTATAATACTGGTATATATACAGCTTGTAGACCTGTTGTACTAACCCACCGCATACAAAGCAACAACCCGCCATAAACCTGTATCCGGTTTTAAGATATTTGTAAAATGTGACCGGTTTAGTTGTAACCGCTTGGCCTATTTACTTTAGTTCTGATGTGACCTTTGATCAGAGTCTGGGTCAGTTTGGTTTTGGCTGTTTTAAAGGAGGAATAAATCTCATAGCTATGGCTGCTGGTGATAAGGTCTGATTAAACCCTGGGTGGAGTGTGTTGTCTTGTTTACTCTTTTATTTAAATACCAGCCGACAGAAGCAATCAGACTGCTAGGTTATAATCAAACCTATTGATCTGTAATTACCAAGCTTAAGGTTGATATTTGTACAGTTTGTGTCCTCATAAATCAGGAGTGGGTGGAGTTAAAACGTCTCAACTTTATCGACAGGACTTAGTACAGTCAATGAAATTATGCTCTCCTGTCAGCTGTGTGTACTATCCCCCCCCCCCCCTGGGTTGGACTGTTGGGGGTAACAATGTGGTGTCCATCATAAGCTATTTATTCCACATTGTGCAGAATGCCCAAAGAAGGGAAGCAGCTGAAAGTGTATTGTCTTTGACGGTTAGAAATTAATCATATTCAGAAACTTTTCCAACCTGCAACTTTATGAAAATGGCTGTGTTAAATAAACAGTTTAAAGGTGTAAGCATATTTCCAGCCTTTTAAAATATGGAAACGCTGTAAAGAGACGTTAAAAATAACGAAGACAGACAATGACGGTAAAGCTGAGAACTTTATGTAAACATTGCAGTAATTTGATGATCCAAAATCGATGTTAAATACCAAATATGATGGAAAACTTTAAAGATAGAAATGAATTAATATTTTTTCAAATGGTTTATATCTCTCTTTTTTTTTTTGGTTCCCAGGAAATCGATGAACGGAGACAGTCCCAATAAACCACAATACAGCATCAGGGCTGCGCTGCAACAGCGCCATCTCTGGATTAGGGTAGCTCTCTTCGAGAAACACTTGGCTAAGATTGTGGAACACTTGCATGAAAATTGCGGGTAAGCTAAGTGGACTACTTCATAAAAAAAGTATATTGTTATCTTTAGAAAATAAGTAACAGAAAAGCCCTTAGACTTTTATAATACCCCTTCCACCACCACCATCACCATCACCTTGGTAGGGATTTTCTTAACATGCTTTCTTACACATGTCACAAACAGGACCTTTTCCGACCTGGTTCTTCAGTCCAGTAGGCAGACTTTTCTTAGAACGGCCACTTCACAGAAATGTCTGAGGTCCGCCATACCCTCCACACCTTTTGTTGGTCTCTGATATTCCCCCCCCCCCAAAAAAAAAAAATCATCGTTTTTCAAACTTTTTGTTTTTTCATCAGTAAATATTATGAGAAAGAAGCCTATTTAGCAGATCCTGTTCACGGCCCTATCCTGGCCTCACTTTTAGGTAAGTCTTTAGAGCCTTTAAGTACAAGACCTTTATTCATTCTTTATTCCTTGGTCAAACAGTATACCTGACAGCATTCATTAAAGTATGGCCTGAATGGGGTCTCTTCTGTATCTGTCACTGGAATACTCCCAGCTGTCAATATTGGCAGGCTTGAATGAATTTTAATTCTCATTGGTATACAAGAAGCTGTCCTTCAAAACTCAAGTTTATGTAAAAAAAATGCATATTCACTTCAAATTCCTTCATTGGAGCCTCATTGTGGTATAGTACCATGGATTTACAATGAAGTTCTGGTGTTATACTGCTCACTGTAGGTCACACTCACGGTCAGCCTGGTAAATTTGTTTCTGAATAAAAGATGAACAAACAAGTCGATCAACTTGGGTGGCATTTGGGTACCACTCCGTATTTAATTGTTTTCAAAGTACGACATGATGTCACCAAAGTTTCAAGCTGTTTTGGAAGTAATGTGACAGTTAACTTGTTAATGTATTACTTAATACCAGTGCTACAGTACCACATACTGGGCTAGGGGGGGGGGTGGGGGGTCACATGCATACAACTTTTGCATATCGAACTCTTGAGAATGTGTTCAAAGATTTCAACGTCTTCATTGGCCAATAACCAATCGTGAGCAGCACCATTCGGGAAGATTTGCCCACTTTTGCCTGCGTAACAGTTACAACTATTCAGGCGTCAATTGAGACACATACGTGTGAGTAATACAAGTGCAAATTACAGCGCCATGCATGAAGGAGGAAACACTGAGTTTAGCAACCCTATATAATTGAAGCCGGTCGTCACCGGGCTTCAATTAAGCACAGCCGAATGTGTTTGTTGCATAATGGCTTACACTGCACCTTAATGCAACTATACAAAAGAAAATATCATAAGAAATTATTATTCTCTGGCTTTGTTGTATTTTTAAGCCACAAAATATGTTTAGCATCTGGCAAACTTCAATTCCATTTTGAAACGAAAAGCCTACCACACTTTCACTGCAGCAGTAAATAACCTAGCATACTTTTGCATATAAGAGTCTGTGTGGAAGTTGTCGCAGGGTTAAAAGTCACAAACTGATGGCACACTCTGTTGAAAAGTTAGCATGTGGGAATATATTGTGTATGTTCTTGGCAGTCGCAGAGGGGGGTGGGGGTGGGAAGGAGATGGTATCATTGCAGAATTAGAAAATATATGTAGACAGTGTAGATTACTCTTGACACACATACCATGTCAGTATCACATTCATGTTGTTTTTTTCCTTTCATGCATGAACAGTCGGCCCATGTGCTCTCGACTACTCCAAGATGAAGACAGCAGACCACTATTGGACAGACCCGCCCGCAGATGAGCTGGTACAGAGGCACAGAATACATAGTAATGCGTTAGCAGCTGGTGCTAACTCCCCAAGGAGACCTGGCTTACAGGTACTCGAGAGATATTTGTCAAATAGAAGACTTTATTTCCTATTTTTATCCATGCTATTCCCATCATCACCACTAATAATGTCCCCACCCCTAAGGTTAACTTTTAGCGTAGTTTACCCTCGCTTTCAATGTTTTACGGTCTCTTGTTTAATCGCGATGAGAACTTATGTAAAATGTAGGTACTCACAGTAATGATAATATTTGCCCAAATTGTCACTAAGAATTAGAAACTTAAGTTTGTATTGTAAATTGTTTGATGTTGAAGTAATAATAAATGTCCAATAGCTTTTTGATGGAGTACTCTTGATCTAAAGTGGCTAATTTCAGAACCCAGCTGTAACAATATAATAAGAGAACATCAAACAGTGCTTGATACTAGAATCAAATAACACACAGTTTTGAGGTAGCATCGTTTAGTCAGTAAATGCAAAAACCAAAGAAAAGGGAAAGAAAAATTGTTGTAAAACAGGATATTTTATCAGTTTATCGTCATGGTAACGGCCTATTATCAGTAATTACGGCTGATAAAGTTTGGCTCCATAGAATAACATACCAGTGACAATAACTTGATGAACATTTTCATGTTACCAAAGTGTTATTTTTTTTCTTCTTCAAAATTCTAAACTATATATGTTCCTGTTTTATATGTTTTCACTCCTCGTATTTCTAAAGTGAACTGTGTTTGAGTCGACATTCATTTGAATGTGTGTCTCTTGTTAAAAAAAACAACGTATGTGTATGATAATTTAGTCGAAATGCTTGTGGGAACCTGTGAGATGGTTCGTTTGCATCTGTTACAACTCAAGCAACTTTTCAACATATTTTATCTTCAACTAAAGGTAAAAGTGAACTGTGTGTTAGTCGACATTCATTTGAATGTGTGACTCTTGTCTAAAAAAATAATGTATGCGTATGATAATTATGTTGAAATGCTTGTGGGAACCCATGAGCTAGTTCGTTTGCATCTGTTACAACTCAATCGACTTTGCAACATTTTTTATCTTCAACTTAAGGTGAAGAAAACTACAGGAAGTACCGAGGAACACAGGACAGCCGTTTCGGCCAGGGATTATGTTGAATCGCTTCACCAGAATTCAAGAAGCCAGCTTCTTTATGGCAAAAATAATGTCCTAGTACAACCGGTGAGTGGATTAACCCAACCAACCTTAAATGCCAATCATTATCTTCGCTGATTAATCGTAATGAAATTTTATCTTGAGAATGGAAGTTTAATTTCATTCATACTTGCCCATTAAACCTTCAGTTGGTGAAAAACTCTTTGAGAGGATGTCATAGTTTTAATCAGTTGCGATATGTTTAGGAATAATCCCATGGGTAGCGTGGCTGAAATTGTGGACTAGTTGCAATACGAAAAGAGTTCTCTAACAGTCCCATCTGCAGACTGTTCTTCAAAACAATAATGTGCACCAACAGAGAATGGGATCCAGTCCTATCTTCGTCATATAAAGCTCCTTTTTTATTGGGGGGGGGGGGGTTGGCGTTGCAACTTGTTCTTTAATTAGCTATAACCTTAAAACCACCGAATATATTTAATTCTGCTACAGAAGGAAGACGCTGAGCAGATTCCTGGTTACTTGTCCTTACATCAAACATTGGAGCACCTAACCATTAAATGGACCCCCAACCAGCTCATGAACGGAGCAGCCATGGAAGAGGCCGAAGAAGAAACAGACAAGAGGTGAAGCTCTCATAACAAACAATTTTTATCACGTTTGCTTGTCGAAGATAGATGGAGTACGCTTTTGCTCGGATATTTGTGACATTTGTTTGCCTGAGTCGAAAGTTCATTTTGGTCGTCGTCGTATCTGTGTGGTCGATGTGTTTGCTCTCCCACTTCCTGTCAAGCATGAGTTATATATGTCGAGTCTGTTTTTGTCAAAGTTTGATGGTGATAAAATCTGTTAGCTTAAGAGCCCATGTCTGAGTTGACTCTGAAAAAAGAAATAGAAATACCAAAAGAATTTTGTTGTTATTGACATTTACCTGTTTATTAGATTAGATTGTGAAAAGGATTAGATGCCGAAACAAGATTAGTTCTGCTGGAGACTTTGGAATATTGTGCACCATGTAAATCAATGGAACGAAGAAGGATTGCTCGTAGTTAGAAGTTCAAAACTGTTCTTTTGAAGAACAAACATGTACCAAGTTATTAGCATAAATAAATATAACATCGAGTTTGTGGATGTTTTACAAATAAAGAACAGATCAATCAACAAAATATGTTAAACTAGCAAAGGCCAATCAGCTAGGATGCTGATACAAATATTCAAATTGGTTTTAATAAACTCTTTAACACTATTGTATGACCTATGGTCACTTTCAGGATACAGGGTTCTGCAATGCCCAAAATCTTTTCATTAACAGAACCCTAAACCTGTAGGTTGGGAAAACTTCCTCACAAACTATCACCATTTTGTAAATTTTAAATCTATGTCAAGAAGGGGAAAAAAATGGCAGCTGTAAATCCTGCTCAGATAGGATTAACAAAATACCAAACAATAGGGATTAGTTCTGGAGACCTGCAGTGTAATAGGGATTATCTCTGTAGCCCTGCAGTGTCTATAGTGTGAGACTGGGTGGAGCACAATTACATTATGTCCCATGCAGCCTGGCTGCAAGAGGCTGCAGCTCCCACAAGTGTTATACATTTGGTACCTTACTTGATATCTCCATTGATGTTGAGTGCCTTTGGACATCATTGGTGAGAGTATTAACCATCTAAAGATGACTAGTGAGCTTAGTCTTCATGTGTGTGGATGTGTATGTGTGTGCGTGTGTGCGTTTGTTTTGTATTCTGACCGAGGATTTGAACAAAAGAGTTCCAGGTCCTCGGTTGTGATTTCTAAAGAATCACTATGTCCTCGGAAGAATTCTATTGTATGGGGTATTGTTAAGGTTAGGGTACGTGGATTTGAACAATGGAAAATACAATTGGGTCCTCGGTCTGAATGTAATACAAACATGTGTGTGTGTGTGTGATATATCACTGCTATCACCACCCTTCCAGCAAACAATTCAAAGGCTCATCAAGGATATAATGTTAAACTTGTTATCACAACGGAAATGCCATAAATTTCTGGCTGGCATTTTTCAAGTCCTTGATTTTGCTACCATTTCTACAGTGATATTAGATATGAATACATGTATATGTTGCATCACTTCTCTTTCATTACTTGAAAGTTTATACTTTCCGTATCAACTACTGCTTCAGAGAACGTAAACAAAAGTCACTAGATGAAAGTATGATCTTTGAATGGTCTTGTAAACAAACTCACTAGATGAGAGTATGATCTTTGAACGGTGGTGTAATTCAGATTAAATCCGCAAACATAACATCTTGGAAAAGAGACAAGAAATTTAAGGGATGCGAATTAATGAACCAGTGAACCAGTTTTCCGTTATTCATTTTATGCTTCTATAACCATAATATCTTCTATAAAATATTCTTGCAGTGAGCATCGACCTAAAACTAGACAGCTAGTAAACTCTAATGATTACTGTAGATCCGTGCTCATATCAGCTTGCAATTCAGAAATACTCGGTCATAAGCCATCGCTGGTAGATTGTTGTTGACCAAGAGAAATCTACATCTCGTGATGGGAACGTTTCTATGTTATTATTCAGGGGATTTAACATTTCTTGTTTTTAAACCCTACTGTGAGACCAAAGAATAGAATAGAAGTATCGGTGACATGGCATTTAATTGTTACTGAAAACACCGCAACAATCGTTGACCTGGCCAGCATTAGTGATGTGCCTGGAAGCAGCAAAGTATTGTGTTGACCTGACCAAACTTAGTAGTGTCCCCCGAAGCACACTTTATTTGTGAAGGTGTAAATATCCTCATGATGAATGTGTTTCCCAGGGTATCTATCAGTACTGACAAGAAATTGAATCAAGTCCGTCAGGATTGCTGTTGGGTTTCTGCGTGTTTATAATGAAATAAACAATCCTGACTTTTGTCAGCTTGGCTTTTTGGATCTCTTAAAAAGGGGTTCTTTTGGGTTCGTTTGAACTCTAGACAATAGTAGAGCTGTCGAACCTTCTAATATTCATATCGAAGAGATTTGTCATGAATTTATGTCCCAGGTTAGTCGATGAATGATACTTTGAAAAGCTGAGCATGAGGTGTTCAACTCCAATTGATTTGAATAATTTACACGGATGTAAACCTTTTGACCGGTACCTTTTGACCGGTACCATGCAGCAAGACAAAGCACAATAATGATCTTATGCCAAGTTGAATGCCATAGGTGTATCAGAGTGGATAAATTTATTTCTCCCCTAAAACAAGAAATTTGTCTCAATCTTTTAATTTCTTTATCACTCTGGTCAAAGCAGGTTTACCCCACAAAATCGCAACCGCGCAAAGAGGAAAAACGGTCACAAGGTGTAAGTTAACAACTCTTCTGAAATGATTTTTGGGGCATGAGGAAGGTTTTTTTTTTCTTTGCGTGATTTCATTGAAAACCAATCATTTCTGCTAATTAAAGCAGCTTTTTGCATTTTTGGAATGAATTTACAGCAAATTAAAAAAAAAAAATTGTACAAAATAGTAACCAAAATTTGCATGATTATCTTTGATCCAACTGAAAAGTACCCTCCATGATATATTTCAAGAAAAGGAAGTTTATCTAAGGAGCCATAAATGGTTTCATTTTGATTTAAAATTATTTTTTGGTATTCCTTCATGACTTTTTCTTATCAGTGTTAATAATCATATTCAAGCAGAGAACTGAAAATACTGAACGCATTTAACTTTTCCTTTATTATCATTTGAAATAAAAGTTTGCAAATAAAAGTGAAGGGAATGGATCTATGTATATATATATATAAAGATATGGTTTTATTGAACCGTCGCAGCTATCAATTTTTGTGTCATTTTCATACCAAAATTAAATGCAAAAAGCTGCTTTAAACAAGTTCTCATATCACTTTATTCCCATTTTTAAAAGTTTATTTCATGCTCGGTGGCAGACAGTGTATCTCCACGCATATTTAATACCATAATTTACACATTTACATATTTCGGCCATCTTGAAACACGGCAGTGTTTCTCTAGCAGTGAAGATACAAATGTAGCATGCTTAGTTATTAGAAGCAGTACAACGGTGTATATATTGGTTCTAAGACACACTTCACCTGGATATCACCTTTACACATTGTTTCAGGTTCTGATGTCACTTTTTGAATTAAATTTCTCTTCACACAACCAAAATCAGCGTTAGCGGTTGTTCAGTGGACGACTAGTTGTTCACATAAAATTCAGATTGCATTTGTAACTAAATAACCCCCACATAGAGCTTAAACGATAGATTGGTGTCGCCCTCAGTCATTTTGGAGATATTGAATTAAAAATAAAATATTCATATTAGACATGATCCACTCGCATGCGGGTTTTACTGGTCAAAAGTTGGTATTCCATTTGTCAAACCTACAGTTTATATATTTTGGTTATTCTTTTCTACTGTGCTACACATTTGAACCTACCAAATTTGCTGTTCGGACAACCGATAATGAGGACCTGGTTGTTCAAGGGACAACCAGCAAAGACTCAAGAGTCCTTAAAAATTTGTCCTGTTATACACATATATATATATATATGTCACTAATCACTCTCATCAAATTCATCACACCATACCATGTACCCCAACTGGTAAATGAAAACTGACTTTCAGTTTTTGCTTGAGACAGAGGTCATTTGAGACAGTTAGGGGTCAGGGAATTAGACATATCTGTGTCAGTAGATAAAAAGTCATCAGCATGTTATCAAAATATGCTAAACAGTCCAAAAATGGTCACACAAATTCCAAAAATTTGAAACAAGCTTTTTTTTGCCATCATCAAACCACTTTACCTGAA
>KN887787.1:42126-54947 GCA_000934455.1 Apostichopus parvimensis | reverse complement strand
TCTATAAAAATGTGTGGGATTCCTAATTTTAGAGGGTCTGAACCTCACAGAACGTAATCTCGGTTATAACTTTCAGCAACTTGTTTTGATGGGTCTTCTTAGCTTGTCAAAGTATTATTTGTATATTGTCAATAGATATATTTTAAGCCCCAAGAATAACCATTAAGTTATGAATTAATTGCAAAAACGGGCTGTTTGATTCATCAAATGGGGTTGCACCTCTCATTTATATGATAGCCTCCCTCACTTACATACTATAGAGTCCAGTATTAAGTTGGTAGGTGTTGGACTTTTAATTAACAGTTTTAAATACATGTGTCTTTTTATTGTGTATCCCATTCCCTTACAAGCTTACTTTTGTATTTTTTTGCATGCTGTAGCGAAAGAGAGCTCACTTTTATTATTAAAGAAACAGCACTTTTTTTTTCTTTCCAAATGTTTGCTTGCACTTCTCCTACTTTTTCCAAACTTGAGGATAAGATGTTGTTTTGGTGAAGGTCTCTATTTCCTGTTGCCCAATCCCTGACGCATGTTGCAGTTATCTACAGTACGCACCATCATCCAGTAGTGTGATCCATGTTACGATATTTTCCATACAGATCACTAAATTTAGCTATTTGCATGAACGGCTTCAATCTGTAGTCACAGAACTTCATATTTTTCGTCTTGTCACATTTTATACATCCATGAAGAAATGCGTGTGTGTGTGCCCGTATATGTGTGCCTTGTGTGTGCCCGTATGTGTGTGCCTTGTAAAAGTAGAATGCCCAACAGTGACCTATAGTAGAAAATGATCAGTGGCATAACAAATTTTATGAACTGAGCCTGAGCCAAATCAGAGCTGTTTTAAAACAAATTATCTTTTAGTTTTCATCAGTTAATTTTATAATAGTAGATATGTATCCAGAACTATCATACCATATATCTAAATGAAACCTTCTCAGTGGTCTCTGTTGTTTTTTTGTCTTAAACTGTTTTCGACGTCTTTTGCCAAAGTCGCTACGGATGTTTTGATCTTTGAATGAACACTGACATGTTCGATAGCCGTGACGTCCGAAATGTCTGATGAAATTTTCGAGGGATGAGAGCTTAAAATTGACATTGTTTAAGAAAAAAGGGGTATTCTGATAGTTTTTAGGGAGAGTCAGTTGGTAGAAGGAACTGGTGTTTATGTGACTAAGGGATATTAATCCACATCCAATAAACCCTTTGCTGGGGGGGGGGGGAGAGAGGGGGATGGAGAGGGGACCGATATTGCAGAGGTCAGTGGCACAAAATGATGGATATTCCACAGAATTAAAAATGTCCAGAGGGTTTATAAGTTTGTTTTACACTGTCTAGTCCATCTTGTGGGAGATTTTGTTTCCAAATTTTAATATGTACATATATATATATACATAAAAATATATAGTCACTGTATTCTCATAGTATACTCAAATAGTTGTAATACTGTGCAATCTTTTCTATATTTTACTAAATATAGCTAATATATATTTAAAATTATTTAATGCATTCATATTTTTATTAGATGTAATATATTAATATCATCTAAAGTTATAATCTAACCATTGCCCTGTTACACCTCCCCTATCCAAACCCCACCTCCTCTGTAGGCTTAATCTGTTGTTTGCTTTCATAAAAGAGAGCAGTCACAATTAGTTTTATTCATGATACTATTCTCTAGTTTCAATCTCTGTTTCCATCTGTCAACCTTCAAACATATCTCGATCTTCTGAAATCTCTGTTTCAGAAAAAAAAAGTGAAAAAGTTATGAAGGACCCTCCAGTTACACTACTGTTTTCCATTTTTCTTCTTGTTCCAAAAACTTCCTTTTTTACAAATGTTTGTAGATATAGCTTAGGAAAGAAATGTTCAATTTGCATATTCATTAACACATCATATATTATAAATTAGTTTATTATAAACTGTTATTTCTCAGTGTGAAGGTAAATCTTAGGAAAGAAATTTTCAAGTTGCATGTTCATGAATACATTATCATACATTATAATCTAGTTTATTATTAACTGTATTTTTCAGTTTGCAGGTATTAGCATAGGAAAGAAATTCTTCATGTTGCATATTCATGAATACATTATCATACATTATAATCTAGTTAATCATAAACTGTTGACCTTTATTTTGTGGTACAAGTACACAAAAAAATAATAAAAATAGTAAGATCCTGTATCAACCTGCGTACAACTAATTTGCATATATGTAAATCATAAACAGCAAGCAGAGTATGAACCAAAAAAGAAATCAAAAAGATTTATTGGATAGAACTGGATTTGATCCAGTGATACCAAGAAGTCACATGCTCCAAATAGTTGGCAGGCTACTAAACTATTGTTCAAAAAGACCATATCCATGGAGCTTACAATACCTGTATGTGACTATGTTTACACCCATTCATTGCTTGCACACCAAATAATCATTGCATCTTGCAATTGTCTGTTCTGTTGTTCAGAGAATATATGGGATGGTATCCCCAAGCTTTTTTTCCTCACCAAACTTTAAGTAATTATTTTTTGCAATTGGCAATGACAAAGTTTCCACCAAAACATTTGTAAACATGACAATTTTAGTATTCACATTCAAAATTTCAAATTTAGACGAACACTGGTGTGGCAAATTCACAAATCTTAAGAAAAAAAAAGAAAAAAAAATTGGGTACTACTGATGAGAGAAGATGAGCTGAGATGATGAAACACCACAAGAATTTTTTTTGAAACTTCCAGAATATCAATTTTGTTTCCCTACCTTAAGGGATTAAATCCTCATCTGTATGTATACTCTAGCATGCATTCAGCTTAACCAGTATGATTATAAGCCATTATGAGAAATTGAAGGAAATTGCAACAAATTTCTTGATTTGGATTTCAGAGAATAAAAACTAAACCTACACATTTTAAATAATGCAGCATTGTTTCCTACTCAGGGAATTTTGAAAGAAACATTCCCACTTTGATTTTAAACCCAATGATTATTGGATATATTTAGTTGCTTGCCTATAACTTGTAAATAACCACCTTTTGTTTAACTGTTCCTTTGTTTTCTTGTAGCATCTACTGGGATTATGCCCTGACAGTCAACCTAGAGGACATTGTTTATCTCCATTGTCACCAGCAACGTAAGTAGTATTAGTAACCTAAACCACGTAGGGTGCTGGATAAGAGCAGACAGTCTTAAAAAAATACCCCAAAAAATATTCCTCTTCTCTTGTTTCCTATTACGATCTATAGTGATTTATGTTAAGTGTGTAAAACCTCACTGCCCTGAAAGTTCAAGCTTTGTATTGTCTCAACTAATGGACTATTTTGACCATTGTTGTGAATTATAACAATATAGATCACCAGTTGTTCTGTTACTGGCTGGCGTCTGGGTGTTTGGTTTGAATCTGATGGTATGTTAGACCAGACAAATTCTATAACAATGAATTTATTCAGGTCCAATCAAGAAACTGTTTATTACCTGTTGGATCCTTGTTTAGCTTTTTTTTATTTGATTATTTTTTATAATTTTATTTTATTTTTAAGCACTTCTTCAAAAATAGATCAATGAAGGTTCAAATATCTTCTTATTGCCTGTTGAGCTTAATATATGTGTCTTGGTTCTTCAGATGTTTCTTCTGTTGGTAGTTTTAACTATACTCATGGCAATGGATGGTTCTTTGTCTGAGCGGATATCTGCAATGACATAATATGGCATTGTTTTTACAGAATATATTTAGCCTCCTTTAGTGTCATTTTCAATTCATCCTTTTACTTTCTTCCTCGCTTTACCTGTCTCCCCACAACCTTAGCACCCTCTACCGTGCCTAGAATGTCCTGGTAACCTTGTAACACTGTGCACCCTCTACGACTGGCTCCTCCGGTCACCCCCCTTCCTTCTCATTCTACCATCCAAAGTGTCTAGAACGTTATTTTCGAGCGGATTTTTTCCCTTATAGTATTTTTTTTATCCCTCTCTCTTCGTTGACAGCTGATTGCGGAGGTACGTTGGTTTTGGTCGGTCAAGATGGCGTCCAGTATCCACCCATCCATTTCCCATGCGGTGGTCACTTACTGGCATTCCTTACCTGCCTGGAGAATGGACTCTTGCCACGTGGACTTCTCGATCCACCCCTCTGGCTGCAAAGGGGTAAGGGAAAGGTCCTCCCCAAACTTAAGCGTAAGTCGTCGGCTCAACAGCTTAATCCGGGCGGGTCAGAGTCGACGTCCCCGAAGGAGGGGACCCAGATCTTTGAAGGGGAGGAGGCCACGGATTATGTCTTCAGGATCATCTCAGCGTTCAAACCTGACATTGGTGAGTACCTCAGAGGACATCCCGTAGATGATGTCCATTTAGCTTTCGTGACCTGCCCTTTCCACATATCATTTATCAGCCAAGTCTAGACTTTAGAGACTCCGTCATTCTGAAAATTATTGCAGGAAAACTGTTTATTGATGCTAAGGGAGGGGTGGAAGGAGGAGCAGGTCGTAAAAGGGTGCACAGTGTGAAAAAGGTTACCAGGACATTCTAGGCACGGTAGAATGAGGGTGCTAAGGTTGTGGGGACAGGTAAGCGAGGAACGAAGTAAATGGATGAATTGAAAATGAAAATAAAGGAGACCATAAAGACCGGTATTGAAGTCAAAATTCAAAACAAAAGTGGCTTTTTTCACCCAGGGGGCAATCCGCTTTCTTCTTCTTCTGTCTGATATGGTCTCCGAGTCGGTAAGAATTTCCAAGTGTAGAACTTCAAAGCGAGGTCATACTGTTTACTTGGATGGTACTCCAAAAATTAAACCGTGTAATATTACTACGATTCCAAATCTTTCTCTCCCAAGATCACGACGAGGCGATTCTACATAGCCCTCCCAAATTCACAAATTTCCCCTGGTCCCTCAAAGACTTTGGACCGCGACACCAACTTATCCGTCAGAACGTCGTGCAATCGCTTCACTCTCCGAAATCCGTCTACGCTCCCCTGTCGCCCGTCAACGAGCTCTCATCCCCGACACCTCATCCAACTTGCCGATGGGCGGAGCAAGGGTCAGTTACTTCACCTTCCTTGATATGTAAAAATATGTAAATTAGTGAACACATTTCTGTGGTTGAAGATTTTCCTTTTAGCTTCTTTAATACTGATTTTAAAAGCGAAAAACTTCTTTCTCTAGAAAAGCGAAAAACTTCTTTCTCTATTGGTATTTAAGACCACTCCACAAATCTAGGCCCCTTCACAGCTACAGAACTGCACAAAGGTGTGTTTGAAAAGAATGATTGTGTCAGTATTTTATCATAAAAAAATTATGGTCAAATTGTTGAATTTTTCCAAAATGGAGCATAATTCCTGGAAGGTAACAGTGCAGTATTTTTCTAAGAGATGTTTTTCACATTAATAAATTACCAATCAAAAAGAGTTTAGAGTATTAGCTACAAGCATTTTGGGGTTTATTTTACAGTTAGAGATCTTCGAGGTCTAAAACTAAAGTAACAAGAGTTCCTGATTTATTGCAGAGAACTTTACAGACTGGCTTTATTGCACAGGTATCTCCCAAAGAAATTGATACCAATTTCTGTTCATTGTTTTTCTAATTTCTGTTCATTGTTTTTCTTACTCTCTACAGTTCATCAATCAAACTGCTTTGTGATACCATGAGGAAGCAGATTATATCTAGAGCCTTTTATGGATGTAAGGAAGTAAACCATTTTTCCCCCATATTTTCTTCAAAAGAACTTTTATAATAGCTTGGTGAGATTTATGTTAGAACAGATGTTCAAAACCTTCAGAAGATTTTGGTAATTTCAAAAATAAATTTTGACCGCCGAGTTTTGTTTTGCATTCAAAATTCTGGGCTGACAATTGGTATTGTCATTAACTGATATGACTAAAGTTTCTTATAAGTTTTTGTTGGGGGGAAGGGGAGGGAGATGGGGGTTAGGAACATTGGGTAAGTAAGTCAAACAATTCAAAGCAGTATAAAGAAGGTTGAGTAAGTCATTGTAGGATGAAAGAGCTGTAACAATTTTAACTATTTCTTGTGTCAGTTGGTTGAAGCGTCTCATATTTGTAGTTATCCCGAAGTAATAATTAAACAAAACGGGAAGCAATGACCAATTTATCTGGTAACGCACAATGCTATGTAAAATAGGCAAACTGCTACACAGGTGCAAATATGTATAGCAGTTTGTTAACACAGCCATCCACAGTATTTTATGAGAGACAAAATTCACAGTTTTTCAAAACCTGCGACACAAAACTTTAAACACTAAATTATTCCGTGGGTATAATGTAGGCAATTATTCCAGAATAGGATTTGTATGTACTCAATGTACTCAGTATGTACATTGTACTCAGTATGTACTCAGTATGTACTCATTATAAGTCTACTTGATGTATGAATGTATGTATTTATATATATATATGTATGTATGTTTGTCTCTCGTCAGGGCTGGCACACTGTAGACACTTACGGACAGTCCGCACTCACCTCTCAGGTTTAGTTCACCCAGAGATCATTTGGTCCGAACAGAGGCAAAATGAAGAGCAGGGAATGACCGAGGAAAAATGGAGGTCCTTATTCCAGGATGATAGGGTAAGAAATATTCCTCATATTTGAACGAATTTTGCAGTAGAGTGTCTTCTCCCTGTCTGCCCCTCTTCCTGCACCCTGCACACAACAGCAAAATTTAGTTTGTGTTCTCCCTAGAGTTGAATGTAAGCCTTTCAAAAATGTTAGATTTGGAAGGGAGAGGAGATGGAGGTTGAACCTGAAGTAGATCAATGGGGACACAGTGCTAAAATGTTACCAAACTGCTGTAAGCTAGGTAGATTAGAGTGCATATGTAGAATGGAGACAGGTAAGTATTGTCATTGTAAATAACCAAACCAGTAAGTTTTGGGGATTTTTTCCTCTCCTCTTGCTCACAAGACAGCAGATTTTTTACAGATAATTTGTTTCCTCGCTCACCTGTCTCCTCAAACCTTTTACACTCTACCATGTATAGAGTGACCTTTTGACCTTCTAGCACCAGCCTACTTTTGGGGTCAGCCAAATGTTGAACAATCCCTTCTCCCCCTTCACGTACGTACCAAACTGTTTTTTGGTTTTGCTTTTCAAGTAAAGTTCACAATTTGTTCATTTTCCTGCAAAGTTAAGATATTTTGTGAATAGTCTACTCGACTGGCCGTTAAAAGCCTATCTATTGAGTCTGTCTTGCTGTTTATCTTGCCAGGTCATAGATGAGAAGGAAGTGATGCGGTCAATTTACTTTGGTGGTGTGCAACATGAAATTAGACACGAGGTAAGGAAGATTTGTTCTTCAAACCACAGTCAGAAAGAATTATGTGAGACTTATGGACAAGTTTTGCATAAAAAAATAAATTAAAAAAACAAAACAAAAATTCTACTTGATATGTGATTGTATTGCTTTAATATGTATATGGAAGTGCTATCCTCCAACAGGATGTGAAGAAAACAAAAAAGTTTTATATGAATCAGTATTAAATTTTTTTTCCAATTTGCTTCAATAATTCATTTGACTTTGGGGAAGAGGGGAAGGTTTGGAAAGGGGGGAGAGGGAAAGGGAGAGGGGGAGAGAGGTAGAAAGTGCACACTGAGCTTGAAGAGCACCAGTGGCCAATTTGAAATTAGCTATTGCCGTTGTTAGTTTTGACCGAGCCATTTTAATAATGTCTGCTTTCATCGTTTAAATAGGTCTGGCCATACCTTCTTGGTCACTATCAGTTTGGGCTGACTGAGAAAGAGAGAAACGATATTGACGAGAGCACCAGGATCAATTTTGAGCAGATCCTCGCCGAGTGGATGGCCGTGGAAACGATCATCAACCAGAGAGAAAGAGACAGTCAGGCTGCAAAGGTCTCCTCCGATAACAGCTCAGATGTAAGTAAACATTGTGGTGTCATCAAACGATGATTCAAATTGGGGGTTATTTTACGGTTCGATTGACTGACCACTTTCCCAAAATGTCACACAATCTGGAAATAGGGAAATTGAGTTGAAACTCAATGTAATGTTACTTAATGCTTTATATAAATCAATGGTTTAAGTTTGAAGAAATATTCCTCCCCAAAAAATTGCAATTCTTGAAATATATAGTCCTCATAATGTAGGTTTTCTCTGTGGTAGAATGTAGTTAACAGTAATGTTAACACTGATGGCCCAACATTGGGGATAGAGGATTTGCAATTGTTATGTATCCTCTGATCAATTTCTGTTGTTTGGAAGAAATGAAGAGAAACAGCTTGCTGGAGAAGGAAGACAGACATTTAGTTTTGTGATAAATATAAAAGTGATGAGAAATGAAGAATAAACTGGGATTTACAGATTTTATCATCGGATCTCATCTCGTTATTCATCGTCAGAAGAGCAACACGGGATTCGACAGTCTCGTCCAAGTGTCTCAAATACCGACTAGCATTAATATAGATGGCTCAGTAAAGTATAGTCAACGTGGATTAACATTCCTTTAATTAAACCAACACTTTGTGTTTATTTGGAGATATTGTTAACTTTAAAATATACACCTGCTCACCTCGATGATAATTTCTGCTCTCTTGCTAGCTGTACGACAGCGGTCAGATACCCCTGGAGGGTCACGACCCCAGCTTGGACAGCGAGGTCTTTGAGTTGGAGGAAGACGACGAATACGTCGAGAGCGGCGAGAGGCTGAATGACCTCAACGAGGAGCAGCGGGAGTTTGTAAAGAAGGAGGACTACGTGATCATCCGATGTAGAAGTCCGAGGCAGGACACCCTGGAGACGGAGACGGGTAGAAGCCTGGTCAGCGAGGTGTCCGGCGACCCCCCTAACGACCCCCTCATAAATGGGAAGGGATCCCCTCACGGAAGCGACGAGGGGTTCGGTGATTCCATCAGCGTCGGAGAGAGCGTGGATAGCTCAGGACATGCCGGGGTTCTTCCCCAAAGACAATCGGTCACAGAGAGTATCAAAGAGGAGGAGGGAAGCGAGGGTTGCATGACCGATGGTGGTAAAGAAAAGTCAGAAGGGACCCCGGAGGAGGTTGCAGAGGAGGGCGTTGATGAAGTAGAGGGGGGTGTCGTGGGTAAAGAGGTCGGGGACGAGGGTAGTTTAGACGAAACTGCAACCGTTAAAAATGATGACAAAATAAGTGCAATCAGAGTGGAGATGTGCAATGGTCACACAATGTCGGAAGATGAACTCGAGGGAGAGAAAGTAGAAATTGACGATAAATCCTTAAATATTCCCGAGTTGAGCGGTCACCTGACGGCTGAAACGAACACCATGTCGCCGGCATCGTCTAATGGAGGAGTCTATGCAGTAAGTCATCCATCAACTTGCTTCAAGTCCTGTTGCTAGGCAACCGGCAAAAACTGGTTTTCTTGTTAATCCTTCCATCGCCTGGTTGTCTTACTTCTCCGAGTTGGATCTGTCCCTTTTAATTTTAATCATCCTTGAAAGTACCCAGTAGTCATTCAAGAAATTAGTTTTCAGTGAGTCTGCGGTGTTTCACAGCAAATTTTCTGCAAGAAACTGATCTTTTCATATTTTTTCATGTATTTCTTCATGTATAACAATTTACAAAAGAGCCATATTTCTTTGCTTATATCTCCAGAATGATCTGCTCGACTCATTCAGTCTCAACCTCCATCGCATCGACAAAGACGTCCAGAGGTGCGACCGGAACTATTTCTTCTTTACCACGGCTAACCTGGAGAAACTACGTAACGTCATGTGTACTTACGTCTGGGAACACTTAGACGTGGGTTACGTACAAGGAATGTGCGACCTAGTCGCACCTCTGCTGGTGATTCTCGAAGACGGTAAGTAACCATGGAGAGAAAACCGAGGAGGTGTAAATTGAGGTGAAGGTCCGTATATCTGTGTTTGCGGATTATGTTCAGAGAAATGTGGAGGTGTTTGCAGCTCCTTCTACTGGCAATTACTGAGCCTAAATATATAAATGTCAATATATTAATATGAGATTGGGCATGAGTTTCAGTTAGCTGAAGCATTGGTTCAGTGTTTACCACAGATCTGTTCTTTATGTCATTAACAACCAAGGTATTGTCCTAAAATTAATGAGGTCTTGACTGTTGTGATTCAAAGTCTGACCTTTGTTTTGCTTGAATATGTTGTTTTTGATAAACTTCAAACTAGTCAGCTTTTGTAGTGTGATGGTTTTGACTCTTGTGGTTTCTCTATGATACAAAGGTGTGATGGTTTTGACTCTTGTGGTTTCTGTATGATACAAAGGTGTAGCAAAGACTCAGTTATGAGAATCTTGTGTATAAGGTCAATGGCTCTGCTAGGAATGAATTTGTAAGACTTGCCAAAATTCAAGCTACTTAGGGACATTCTCTACCTTCCAAGCTTAATTCTCTGTGCAATGAAACTAATTCTAATATAAGCAACCCAAGTATCACTCCATGTTTTAGAATATTACTCTGTAAGAACTCTTTTATTTACAGTGCAGCCCTTGTTGGAACAGAATTGCCTTTTAGCCGACATATGGAATGTCAAAAGTGTCTCTCTCACGTACATCAAATAAAACGTACCTCAAAAAAATAAAAAAATAAAATAAAAATCCAGCTTACTTTGGATCCTAAAATTTTGAAGATCATTGTAGATGATATAAAACGTGGGACTGTCCTGAGATGAAATATCGCTTTAAATTGATATGAGCTCCAACCACATGTATGCCTCTGTTGTTTGTATCCACAGAAGCGAAGACCTACAATTGCTTCTGCGAGCTGATGAAGAGAATGTGCAAAAATTTCCCCCACGGAGGAGCAATGGACAATCATTTCGCTAACATGAGGTCTCTTATTCAGGTTGGTTTTAGTTGTCTTGTTTGTTATCGAGTTAAAAAATAAAAAACCTTTTCCCGATTTTGTCCTCCCGTTTAATGTGGTAGATAACGGCTGGGACAGAGTGGTTCAAACAGAAGGGGGTGTCGTGTTTTGTATACAACTGTGTCTTGGTTTTTGCTAGGGAGGGGGATGGGAGGGGCATGGGAGGGGAGGGGTGGGGAGGTTCTGGCTTCATGTCATATCTGACTTTGCATTTGTCAAGAAATATGAGTGACTTTGAACTGATTTAATCCCGTCTTTTATAAGTGAGAAGACAGTTTATGAACCTTATAACTGATCATCGTTGCCCCAATTAGAACTGTATGATTGATGACCAGCAGAAGAGTGAAAGTACCCGTCTTCCATTACCTCGCTGTCTAATGTCATTCTGATAACAGTGAACACCTCCTTAGCCCCAATGGTTAATTGCAAAATGCCAAACCATGACCTTAAAGCATATGACCTTGATGATGAAGTTTTCATTTTTTTAAATTGTTTATAATGACAATATTTGATTTTTATATAGCGCTTTACACCAGCGATAGGTCTCAAAGCGCTTTACAGACGTTATATTACCCCTGGTCAATGATAACCTTTCCCAGAGACAATCCCTCCAGTCGGCAGCAGTTATATACTGCGCCCAATGACAAGTTACCTCACAGGTACCCATTAAACCCCTGGGTGGAGGTGCCTTTAAACTGCATACCTGTCACAGTGACCTAACATATTTCAGAACCTTTCTAATTTTATGAACATTTATAACAAAAATGATGTTGTGGATAGGCTTTGATTTAAGATTTATGATCAAGGAAGTACAAGAGGAAAGTAAATCTTAGATTGTATGCTGTAGTTGCATGTCAAAGCTTATACCTTGTTACAGTGTTGTTACATGTGTGAATGAATGTTAATGAATGTATCTCCTTGATTTTCAGATTCTGGACTCAGAGATGTTTGAGTTGATGCATCAGAATGGAGACTACACTCACTTTTACTTCTGCTATCGATGGTTTCTCTTGGATTTTAAGAGAGGTTGGTGTACCCTTCTATTTCTTCATCACCATGTCATATCATCTCGTAGGCGCATGCAGAATATAGAGAAACATCTTCCAAATCTCAACTTTCAAGATTTAACCGCAAAAGTTGAGAAAAAAAGAACTTCAACACACACACACAATGGAGGAACCGCAGTGTTAGCTACTGGTTTGTCGTTTACAGCCTCCATACGATACCCAGAGTGTTGTCATTTTGTCATGTCGACTGTTTCAAAATTTCCTCTCCCCCCCTCCTCCTCTTTTTAACATATTTTTCAAATTTTATTTCAATTTTCACAGAGCTTGTCTATGATGACACCTTTTCAGTTTGGGAGACAATTTGGACTGCCAAGCATTGCGCTTCTGCAAACTTTGTTCTGTTTATCGCCCTCGCTTTGGTGGAGTACTACCGGGATATCATCCTGGAAAACAACATGGACTTTACAGATATCATCAAATTTTTCAACGGTAAAGTTTTTTTCGCAGCTTTTCAGCTCTGCCTTTCGAATATTATTCTTTATGTGATGGTGGACTTGAGGAGATGTATTAATATTAATAAATATTCATTAAATATTTGTTAAACATTCTTAAATATTCATTAAATGATAAAGTTTAATATATGACCTATGAGAAAGGTAGTAGTTTAAAGATTTGATTCTTTTATTTTGTGTCAGGATATTATGCGTGTAAAGTCACCAATTGAATGAGTATACTTCTAACAGTTTTCAGATTTGATTCATTTATTTTGTGTCAGGATATTATGTGTATGAATTCACTACTTGAATGATTACACTTCTAACAGTTTTCAGATTTGATTCATTTATTTTTGTGTCAGGATATTATGCGTGTAAATTCACTAATTGAATGATTATATTTCTAACAGTTTTCAGATTTGATTCTTTCATTTATTTTGTGTCAGGATATTATGTGTTTGAATTCACTACTTGAATGATT
>KN887786.1:25425-43303 GCA_000934455.1 Apostichopus parvimensis | reverse complement strand
CTCTGATGATCCTGCAGATGGCCCTGCGCCTTCCTCCTGGTTGACCGGCTTGTGAATATCCGTTGTCTCACTGCTGAATTGGAAGCAGACAATGAAGGTAAATCAAACTGGGCTCAAAAAGGAAATTAAATCACGATGACGCCTGGACTGATTCAATCAAAAGAATGCACAGGCTTCAAACAACAAATAAGACGGGAATGTAACCCACAATCGGGATGAAACGACGACCATTTTCGAACGTGAACTTATGCCATCATTAATATATATGTTGAGGAGTATGCTTGATACATTTGTAAGCCAACTATTCAACATGACTCTATGGCCGCAACTGAAAACTTGGTCTGTAAAAGTCACTCTTAAGATTGCACGATAGACGGCTCATTTAAAAGACGACTGTCAAGTAAATGTATTACACATTTGAGAAGGGCATGCGTAAATTAGAGGTAATAACTTGCAGCTTCGACTGCAACTTCCTTTAGAGTTTAGGCTAACCTTGGCCCACAAGATGACAAACAAGTTTTCGAGACAGGGTTTAATTCCACCAAAACTAATGAGATGAGGGTAACTTAATGTTTTGTTAAAAAATCTGTAAAATAAGAAAAAGGATATTGCAATTTAAAAATTTGTATAAAATGATATCAAAATGAGTGGAAGAGAAAATAATTTTTTTTTTTTTTTACCCAGGAGTGTCAGGTGCTGTCGACTTTGAAGCATTCGTCCTGAAGATGGGAGATTTATCTGTTTCTGCTAGCCACTCCTTCCAAACCTTTTGGGTAAGTTGATGGGTAAAACTCCCACCATCCATATCACCAGCAGTCCCAACACATGCATCCACCATCGTTCGCTGGGGATAATGAGTTGACGACTCCCCGATGGGGTAGACAGCGTCTTGTGGTGAGCTGGGTGCTGAACATACTGAGGTATTGCCTGAATGGAAGGAGCACAGAAGAAAAACAAAAAAATAACTTGATAAAATCGATAATATGATTTGAGCATGTTAGTAAGCATAACCCTTCTTTTGAGCCATTACAATGACATTCTGCTAAGTACTACTATGGCAGAAATAGAATGTCTAGTATTCACACAAGTTTGCTAATGCACGTAACTTCTCGTTTTAATCCCTAACAGTTAACATTCCATCTGATGCTGTCCTTGCCCTTGCGATTGCCATATTAGGTTTCTCTTCTATAGTAGTCTTCACTAATGTTATCAAATCTTCTCAAGTCAGGGAATGTCTCTCTAATCATCAGAAAGGTAATCCCCAAATTGCAGCCACAGTTACAAGGGTCACCAATTGCAGATGTTGGGCCTCCTCAATAAATCAGTCTCATTTTACATTCAAGTCATTTTCCCTTTGGTAGGCAGCAAAATGAATTTTGTAAGGTTTTGCAAACTAAAATTACAGTTATTTCTACTTCACAAGAGGTGTTTTCTGTAAATTTTATGGATCAAATATATCTGATGGGTTAGAAATCGGAATAATTCATAACGGTTGAGAACCATGGCAATATTGAAATGTACATGTATGTATGCAGAAGGAAAACAAAATCTTCCATGAGCTACTGTGATACAGTTAGCATAAAGGACTATTATGATCTTTTCATCCCTGTAAAAAGCACAACAAATGACTTGTGCCTTTTCTTATTTTGATAAGCAATTCTCTATCAAGCAATGTTCACAAAACCAAAAAAACCCCAGAATATTTTATAACATTCAAGAGGATGGCTGAGACTGTCAAAATTAGTGTTAGCGTCGTCGTCATTGCTATAACCTCATGCTGAATTCCACATATGGTGTGTAACCTGTCAAGTACAACCAGAGGAAGAGTCAACTGGAAATACCCATGGGTACATTCAACTACTTTGATCCCCTCTCAAACAGTTTTGCCCTTTAATTGCTTTAACAAGTTCCAACAGTAACCCTACACATCCTCAACTATGGCTGTATTCCTCTCGATGTATTGATAACTTCCTACCCCTACATATACATACATCTTAGTGTAGATCAATTTGCTAATGGATTTCCTATCACCTGCCAGCAGTGACGATATGAGAGCAGGGATTTTAAAATCAACATTTCCATCATTTCATTGCAGGATTATGGCATATTGTTACGTAGTTTGGTTTTTGCCTTCAAACTCCCTTAAACTTCATTGATATTTCCCACCACTAATTGTATTAATCCATAAATACATACACACATACACACACACACAAAACACACTCACTTTGCAATCTTTTGATAACGGAGATAGCGTTTACTGTGCAGTCAATATTGTCACAACCTGTGTTAGCTCACAATGCATCCTGGGTATTTTGACTCTCTCTACCCCCATACAAGTCCATCAAATAGGTGAGCTTACATTTCCTATCACCACCTTTTACCCGAAGCAACGTAGTTCAAGCCCTGCATAGCTGCTGCACAGACGAGTACTGCTTGAGAGCCTTATATATATCACAAGCAGTATCCACTTAAAATCAGGAAGTCATCAAACCATGCCTCCAATTACACTATCAATATATGACAACACACAACGACAGTTCCAGCTGAAGGGAAATCGTGTCGTTATGAGACATGCTGTTCCCTTTTGTTTCTGCATTATCCCAGCCTATCGCTGCGCTTCCTATTGCCAATCAACCGAGGAGTGACACATTTTCTCCGGGTGTTTAAACATGTAGTTTCGAGGTTGTGGCAGTTCAGGAGAAACTGTGTAAGGATCGTCATCGTTCTGCACACGCACACATTTTGCAGCCAAAAGACATATCGCAGGAAATCTTTCTCTATCAATTGTTGACATGAAAACAGAAAGCTTTTCATAAGAAAGTTTCAAGAGCATATATATCCATTTTCAACGATGGCACATTTCAATAGGAATCGACGAACGAAATCGGAAAGACACAGCCTCGATCCTTGTCCGTTACACCTTTCCAACAGAGTGAAAGAAGTTACCAGATAATTTGATTTTGGGAAACCTTTCGAGGATACTGACAGGTTTCTGATAAACATCCATTTAGATTCACTAGTGAAAAGTAATTAACTCAAAAGGACTATTTCCTCTGAGAGGCTGGTTGGTCCATCTGCAAGAGTCGTTAGTGACACAGCCGCTTGTAATCTTGTCACAAGGCAGGCAGATATGTGACCTTGTTCTTTCATGTATATTTATAATTTACAGTACAATAGATCAGTATCTACCGATAATGACACATTCCACTTTTTTATCTTTCAGTCATACTGATAACCCACTGTGTCTAGAATCCATAAACGTGGGTTGTTCACTGGTAGAAACATACCTGTCTTAGTTTCTTAGTTAGAATTCTAGAAGAAGCAATCCCTCAATTAAAAACTTTGACATGTAGATCACACATTACGGGATTCTTGGTAGCCAAGCAAATGCAAACTCTATGGTATGCTATTGTTTGGCAATAGCAACTGTATACATGGTCTTGAGGTTAACTCTGCTCTCGACATGAAAAGGACTATCAGTTTGTTGTGGATGATAATCATGGTACACAACACTAAGATGATCAAATTGGGTCTGCCAAGTACCTTTACTCTTTCATTGATTACTATGCTCATTTTTTTTATAGACTTAAACCCAGTTTCCATTCTTCAGATTGACCTTTAATGACCTTTGACCATCACAAAAAAAAACAATAGGTTTCATCTGCTCATGGGGGGACGAATATATCCTAATAAAGTACAACAAAATCCATCCAAACTGCCCTTTCAAAGATATCCTGTTTAAAAGTGTTTTTAACATTTTTGGCCTCCGATGACCTCAAATGACCTTAGACCTACACCAAAAATGATGATAGCTATACTGAACAAAATTTTGAACATCCACATCACAGTGGATCTACACCATGATCAACATTTCACCGGTTCCACTAGCCAATCCACATACAAGTTACGTTACCTCTGGAAATAAATTTTGAATGTACAATGTGAAGCTTGTGAGCACTTCGTTAAGATATTATCTTAAATGGATACCATTGGTTTCCCAGGTACAGAAAGAGTGTTGCCGAGGATTTATTCAAATAGACTTATTCGTAGCACTGACCAACAACCTTGACGGTTGCCGGATGGTTGCCGTGGTAACTCATTAGAGGATAACTCATCCGGTACAATATGGCAAATTATAGATGCCAAAATGGCCAAAGTGCAAGACGAATACATGTCGAAAATCGCATACGCACTTGTAATGTTAGTACTAAATTATATACATAGTACATGGTGTTTGCTGCTCTTACGTCATTGCCTAATTGCAGCATTTGGCAACAAATTGGAACATATCGTTCCCTGCAAAAATGAAACCAGGCAATGATTCATTAATCACCGACATCTGTTTTGACAACTTAGTTATGTCAACATTTCAATACACAACAGAATAACATTGTCTCTCCTGTCTTCCTTTCACAATCAAGATGTACGTACAGCTGAAGTGAGCTGCACTTTCACAGAGTCAGGAAATCAGGCATCTGGTGGTATTGCACAACAGCAAAGCTGTCCAGTCATTGCTGTCATTACGATTTACACACTAACAAAAGAATTGTACATAATTTGCATGATACGCAAGTTCTGCTAAAAATAATTCCCTGCAAACTTGGCATTTTTTGATATTCAACTGACCTTGTGCAGTGTTTGGATACGACTGGCCGGGCGTGGCCGCCATCGGCATGGGTGAAAGTACGTTGAGACTGGGAGCCATAGGCATCGGTGAAACGGCCGAAGTAGGGTTATGATGCTGCTGCTGCTGTTGTTGTTGTTGCTGTTGTTGTTGTTGCTGCTGCTGCTGCTGTTGAATGAGCACGTTAGACATGTCATCCTGGACAACAAAGACATAGCAGCTTGGATACAACATCCTTACACCACCTGAAAGAAAAAAAAAATTCAGATAAAGGTTTGTCTCTCAAATTGGGGTTGAAGACTTGAGGAGCAGGGTATAAACAGAGGTACGCCTTGCTTAGAGCAGTCGCAGGTTAATGTTGCATTTATCTGGAAGTTTTAGCATTCCATTGTCACTAACATATTGATCAGCATTGATGTAATTAATACGGATTACTGTGACAGAATTTTTATTCAGCGAACCCTAATTAATAAGTAAGTGACCTTTACGTGTAACTTGACAATTTTGTTCACCCAAATAATTATGAATGCATACCACACCATTCTCATTCATATCTTAAACTCAACCAATCAATCAAGTCATCTCTATCATGTGACGTAAGACAATAACAAATGCTCCTGTTTCGCTCATATTACACGTACATTGATGTACTATACTATACGATTTACTGTACCGGTACTATGATGTGTATTGGTATTGAACTGTACACTAAACTTGCACAGACTACATGTACTGTATAGTACTCCCCAATGCATGACAATGAAATGACAAAGCTAGTATTGCAAGTATTAAGAAAACCAGACCGAGAGAGTTAGATTTGTGAAGTGATAGAGAAGACCTACACTGTAGTTGTTAGGCTGATTAATCGTGCATTGCGCCTTCGGTATAACTCACAGTACGTTCTGTTGACTGACTAGGCTAGGCTATATATAGTAACATTAACATGTTTTTCAATTGGACCAATCAGTGTCCAGGACTCTGGGTATTCTCTATCACGTCCAAAAGAGACATCATTCGTGATGACAACACGTTAATGAGTTTGGTTTAAATACCGTAAGACAGTGATGGTTTTATTCATGATTTCTTTGTTTATATAGCGTATTTTGTAAGGATTCATTCTACATTTGAAGGGTTTAATTTCAAACTGGAAACCAGTAAGTGTTGATAATTTAAACTGATCTTCAACACAATATGCCCCTCTATAGCACTTGGGAGGCATTATATTTCTAATATAAACACAGCCACCCACAGTAGCACCCACCAGATAATCCAGTTTTGATCTTTTCATCTCAAAACAAGGAAACTCCTTTGAACAGGCAAGTAAACATTGGAACATGAAAGTACATATTCTGTGATATCATTACAAACTATAATTAGAGAAGGGGACTACAGTATCAATAGAAACATGGCAAAATCAGGAGGAAACTTTGCCAGTACTGTCAATAGGTGAAAAGAGAAAAAGGCCCTTTTATCAGACTTGCTGCAAATGAGATTTAAAGACCACAGTGAAGACATGCTTCCCTTGCCTATACTTGCCTAGACAGGATATGCAGAACAAACTTTCATATAGTTTACTTATTCTGGTACATATAATCTATACATACATGTCTTGCAGAATGTTATATCAGGGGACTGCTGCTCATGAACTAACTCTTCAGAAACTCTTCTAAATCATCTTTAGGTGAAGGATTATAAACACCAAACTGTCAACAAGATCATTATCAGTGTCCCAATTGCTCTAAAAAGGAACCAGTTCACTCTCCTTGGTAGAGATCAAAGCAGTTTTGTCAAATTTGTCAGAACTGGCTAACACATGAAGTCTGCCTTCAGAATGGACATTGCATTTCTACCAGTAAGAAAATATTGTCACAGACACTACTACATCTATAAATGATCAGATAATGGTTGACCTGTTGTGTTAAGGTCAAGTGGTGAAAGTTGATAAACTGACTCTAGCTTACTGCTGTATTTAATGATCAGAAGGAAATCACCTTTCAATGGTATTTTGCATATAATCTTTGACACCCCTTGGTAAGCTGAAATTAGCTATGACATCTTACAGCTGTTATGTACAGTGATGTGGTATGGTGAGATGGAAATACTACTGAAAGTATGCTTTGAAATACTACTGGAAGTGCATGTTTGCAAGTACAATTTAAGTCTAGATTTCATATGCATGCTATTCTACCATACACTGTGTCCTTTCACATACTGGAGCGCTGAAACCTAGTACAGATCATTATCTTATCATTATCTGAGGATGTCCCTAAGTCAGAAGAAATTCTGAGTCATTTTTGAAAATTTTTAAAATATGACTGTCGATTTTCCCTTTTGAGGTATCATGTTTACAATGTATTCAGGTTTTCATCTCTGTTGACTGCATACAGTATGTTTGACCTGCACAAAAATATGTCGACATTTAGCCAATCAGAAGAGTAATCTTCTATGCACAAATAAAAAAACCTTGACCGAGTTTCCGTCTTCGAGAGATTCATATTGTTTTCACATTTGGCAACTGCTGACCTTAAATAACCTTTGACCTCTACCATGAACACTACGATCTTGTACTCATTACAGGGAAGCCATATGTGAAATGTGAGATCTTGTGAATTTCAAATCTTGACATATAAGGTTTTCAGAATTTAACCTCTGATGACCTTAAATGACCTTTGACCTACACCAAATTGGGCAACATCTCTACACTATAGCAGGCGAACATACCATGCATACAGGAGGAGCGCCTTTGTTGTTCAGGTAATGGCAATACAGCACTTTTTAGATTTTCACATTTTGCCCTCTGCTGACCCCAAATGACTTTCCATCTCCACCCAAAAACAATAGGGTTCTTGTACTTATTATAGGAAAGCCACATGCAAACAATGGGAGTCAATAAAGTTCCCATCTGGAGATATCGTGTTCACATGGATTTCAAGTTTTGACATCTCGTGACCTTAAATGAACTCTGAACTACACCAAATTGTATCAAAAGTTTACACTACAAAGGGCTATCCTACCATGATGCATACATGAGCTCTTTTGATGTTCAGATTCTACAGCAAGTAACCAAAAATCAAAATCGATGCCGACTAATTAATAGGGATCCAACTATGTACAATGCACAGGTGCTATTCCAAATGGTATATTCGGAAAGAAGGGGAAGTACCTGGTCACCTGTTGTGGGTCAGTCGGTCAGTGCTAAAAGTTAGAGAAGGGAAAGAACATGGTAGGATTGGAAAGCAGTTTAGTTAAATGCTGACTTACCAACAAAGACTTCCACAGCAGGCGGCATGGTACCCTCAACATCCTCGCTCTCTGCACCGAATAACGTTGAGCTTTGAGGATTCTTGATGGGGTAGAAATGACTCCATTCTAAAAGAACCTGCCAAGCTTTTTGATTCTGTTCGCTGTTGCCTTTGTAATTTTGACCGTACAAGACGGCATTGAGGCCGTAAGGTGCCAAAATGACTGCAAGATGTAAGAAAGTTAAAAGTGTTGGATGCATCAGTCAGAGAAACATAACATTCTCAAAATATACAAAAATATAAAAAATATACAAATATACAAAACAGATGCAAAGATGACTAAAAAATTTGTGTAAACCTATATATATATATCTGCGCCCACTGTTAGTAAAATTTACTTTTCCATTACTGTACAGGACATCAATATTGGATCAACATCTCATCACATTGAAAAAAAACACCGCATAGCAGCAAAAGGGTTTTCACTTTTATTACCGTGGAGATTGTGACTCCGAAAAATTACTGTAGAACTTTTAAAAAGTGAGATTTCTTGACACCTTCACTTCCTGTCCGTCAACCTCTCAATAGGTACAGTATATAGAAAGGTACAGTATGCAGAGATGGAGATGGGTAAGAGGGGGAGCAAAATAAATCAATCCTGCTTGTGGAAACCCCCGAGATGGCTAGATGTAGATATAAGGCTGTCTGAAAAAATGCTTTAAGGAATGCTGGAAGCAAGATTAAGACCACGAATCGCTTTCATAATGTGGGATTCTATGACATCGGAACTGCCGCTCAATTACTAAGACAAATTTAAAAATATATATCTGCCAAATCATAGTCGACATCTTTCATTCCATTGAACACAAGAAAATGCTAAAGTCTATCAAGAGTCCTGCGATCTTAAAACATTTTTTTCAGTTGCTCATTGGATGTTACCTTGAAAACCATTTGAGTATCCATTCGCAGTGGCTTCCAGATGCTCTGGGGTAAGTTTCGTCACTGGCGGATGTTGGCTGACGTCGACACTCGAACAGACAGTACTCTCCCCGTGTAGGAAAAATGATAACTTGAAGGACAGGTGGTCACTAAAATGTGTGAGAGAGAGAGAGAGAGAATTTAGGACGGCAAATATAGATAGTCAAATAGTAGGTCATTTACGCATTCCTACGCAGTTTATACAGTTTCACAATCTGCTTAACAAACTAACAAACTATAGAAGAGAACAATATGTCGTTGGAAAGGACGGTGCGGTTTAATTTCTTCAATTTACCAAATTAATGTCCAGAAATGTTGCAAGAAACAAAAAACATTGACTTTCTAACTGCACGAGAGAGGCACCATGTTTGCTGCATTTGAATGCACTTTACCAGTACTGCACCACACAAGTTCATTGTAACGTCCATGACAATTTATCGATTGAGAGCCCATCAATAATTCATCAAACTACAGTACTGTTCACACAACAAAACCTATTCATAATTTAATAAACTTCGGTCATACAGAAAGAGAAGTTTTTTCCTGCATGAGAAATGGTACACGGTACACACATTTACCGAGCTGGAATATGACTTTTTTACTTTAAGAGTTTGAAAGGACAACTGGAGAACTGTGAACCAAAAGAAACAAAAGTCCTCGAAACATTGACTTGTGCTTAGACACATGGATGGTAAAAAGAGGGGCAAGGTAGTACAGAGGTGGCATGGCACATGGGCACAGGGATGCTTAACGGTTAAATGGTTATACTGAAAAAAGATAGGAGATTTAGAGTGCCACGGTATGAGGAGACAGGTAAGGGTGGAACAATGTTCTGTGCATTCTATAGTTTCTAAAATTAAAAGAAATTGTGGAATTGAGAATTAAAGAATGCATTGGAATAGTGCAGGAAATCGAATTTTTCACTTCCGTACAAGTGGTCGAGTAAACACTTTATATGGATTTAGCATCAAGATGGTACAGTAGTTGCTTAAACTAGAACATGTACTTACAGTTACAGCATTTATAGTGGCTGTTCCTGTGAAAGTTTATAAAACCATTAATTCACATACCCTTGATACATACTTTTGACCACATTTTATCGTACAAAGTGTCTTCACTACTAATTTGCCACAAACAACACAGTTTCTTATGCTGCAAACAAACAGTCAGACTGTACACCAAAACCAATATTGGAAAATGCCAACATTTTGACTAACATGTTTTTTTTTTATTATGTGTTTTTATTACACTTTTTTTTTATTGTTTTTTTTTCATATGCAGTTTGCATCTTATTTAAAAAAAATTTATCTGGGTGACGATATATCGAGAATTTGAGAATAGTCATAAATTACTTGCTGACTACTCTGGACAAATTTGTTGAAGGCTGTCATAGTTTAAACTGCAATTGATATGAACAATACTTGGTAGGCAGGCCTAGTATTTTGCAATTTTTGCAAAAATATGTACTCAAAAAATCATTTTGTCAAACTTAAAATTTCCCACTTCCAGAAATAAGTTAACTGTACTGATTTTGCTGACTTACAGTATAACAATCTCAACTACGTCTACTGGCAGAAAAATGAAAGTGCTTTGTTCTTCTAATTGGCAAACGGCAAAATCCAAGTTTGCATAACTTAGCCAGTGAAATAGCCTGAATTCAAGGCCTACTGTAGTACAATAGGTTTGTTGAAGGATGCCACTATGCATGTTCAAAACGTTAAAGTATAATAACCATTCACTGCCGGCCACTTCTAGCTAAGTTATCATTATCATTATTTATTGGTACTGTAATCATACAAAGCACTGATATTTGAAGTAGTAATGTTATGGGATCCTCAAGCCCCAACTCTCCCCCCCCAACCTCCCCCCAACCCCCCCCTCTAGTACTTTATACTGTACATGCAGAGTATACGACTGTTATCCCAGCATTTCAAGATCAAATCTTTACCTGCACCACCCTCAATAGATAAACAGATAGCAATTAAATAAATACATACTGTAAGTTTGACACGGTACAGTATAGTCTCGCTAGTAGACCTACAGTAGTCCTGATGTAGTACAGTATTGCGTAGTGTACACAAGCTACTGTTTGCCACAGACTATTTAACTAACAATTTAACAAACAATAATCCACCAATAATTTTAAATGGTGTTTGCATAAAGTCTGCTGCTGTTGTATTATAATTATAGTTATTTGAAGCCCAAGACTGAGTGACGGCAAAACCTAGCTCAAAGGGAAAAGCTAACCTTACCAACACCTTTATCTTCCATGATCGAGGGGTCTTTGTGATGAACAACCTGTCCCACCTCCCCGTCCCACCTCCATGTTCCACCTCCCCATCCCACCTCCCAATCCCACCTCCCCGTCCCACCTCCCGTCCCACCTCAAGCTAAAACGTGGTAACTAAACCTACTACTGCCAAATGGCTTCTTTGGTCTGTCAAATTATTACTCTTTAATATGACATAAATTAAAATTATACTCTTGTAGTTTCCAAAATATCTTTCTAACATTGCTTCCTCAGTATTGATGCCATTCATTTCTACCGTGCAGTTCACATTACCAGTGACATCCTACTATAAAATAATCAACGCACTGTTACAGGATGTTTAATTGCCAGAACCTTCAAACATTATGCTTTGTAACCTTCCGATGCCCACAGAGGCAATACACACCTATACCCTCTTAAATTTCATCTACCCACTGATGATGGGCTCTGTTGACATCGGTACAGTACAGTAGACCTGTGCATTTTCGGTCTCTTCAAACTCAGAAAATAAACATTCAACTATTTCCCTGCCAAATGATTTTAGTGTGAGCTTAATGCACATATCATGTGCATCTGTAAAATTGCTACTTCCTGTCATACAATACAAAAACCTGCATGACCCTCCACATTGCGTTACAATACTCCGTAGTGTAATATCATCAGAGCCCACTCTCATACGTATGTACTGTAACAGTACTGGATGTCTTTTAATGCGCCAAATGTTATGCAATACTAAAAGCAATACCAGCAAAAAGTCTGGCTGAATATCCAGAGTAGCAAATTGTGTGTTCTGTACTGTAAAAGAGTTTGTGGTAGTATATATTTCTCTTTCCGAGTTTCAGCACTGCCTGCTTAGCTGAAGTGTGCATGATCCTAGTGTTGTCATATTGGTTAACAAATCTGTGTACTGTACATATCACATGTTAATTCACCATTGTTTAGACTGTGTAGAGAAGTAGATTGAGGCTTCCACCATGCAACCCGATTAAAAGGAATAATAGCATTGGAAGCGATCCTTATCATCATTGTTCAATCTGTCCCCCCAAAGTCAACAACAGCTGTAATAAGGCCTAGCCTCTATATCTACAAAGTATACACATCTAGTTTGCTAACTGATATGATCTATAGAGGTGATGCCTGGCATTCAGCAGTGTACATGTATGAAGGTACACTCTCATACTGTACACAGATTAAAGTGTTTTGTATGTATTTATGTTAACTGCACACTGATTTGAAACTCATATTAGATTGAAGTTGAACACTGTTGACCAGCACAGAGCAAACATATGAATTTCAATCAGGTTTCCAGATATTTTATCTACTCCATCAATTATCACCCTTGAAGCTACAAGACCATATACAGTATGAACAATGTAAGGCACATCTCTACATTCTTTTGTTGTTTTTTATCACCAAAGCAAATATTAAATTCGGGGAGTAAAATGACTTTAACGTTCAACGTTAAAACAAATTATCGCCCAGGTATTTTGGCATTTGATGCATTAATGACTTTGATTTCTAAACCACTTTAAAGTGTTGACTTATTCATCACTGTTTGAACCGAAACTTAAGTACAGTATGAATGCTACCCGAATTGTACTTGTCAAGAAAATGCAACATTGATCGTTTAGAATAATATTTAAAAAGATGAATTCACACCGCTGTAAAAGTAGATGCACTGTAGGATATCCCAGTGTTATGATTTGTCATGCTAATTCATCTAGCTAACCTTTATACACATTCGCCACACACTAAAACGGTCCTGTTTCCTTTACTCAGATATCCAAAGGAAAATCTGTCGTACAAAAACTGCAATTGGTAACTGTTATTTCTAACAACCTATTAAACAATAAATATTCTATCCCACATAGTCTTATGTGAGAGAGAGTTAGAGTACTAGCTGTATACATGGAGCTTGTGTTTCTTGAGCTCTTAAAATGAGAGATTTGTACAATGTAATACAGATTGCAACATCTCTCGTGATTGCTCTTCAATGACTTTGTATTTCTAATGTAATGGAATTTAGGAAGACACCTTCCTGTTTGATTCTGTAAATGTTACAGATCCGTGTCTTAGCATGGTTCTTGAAGATCGAACAAGCAGAGTGAACATGATCGATAATTCATGGATTATTCAAAGCTGTAAAACTGGGTACTTTCTTCTTCTTCTTCTCCCTTTTTTTTTTGTTTTTGTTTTTTCCAACTGTGGAATAGGGGAGATCTATGCAACAAATGTAAAATCCCTACAAGACACAACTAACTAATGAAACCATCGATGCACTATACCATCAGACAGTCATTCCATCGGTCTTAATTCAAAACGTTAGCCAAATCTATAATTTCAAACCATCTTGAGAACTACTGACGGTGAACAAAACATAAACAACAGTGCAGTAGTCAGAACAATGCAACACATCTCTCATCCCTTACAAGCCAAGGTGAACAACATCTACTAGATGATTAATCAATAGACCACACCAAACCCAACATTAAAACACAAGAGAAAGTCTTCTGCTTTGTCCAATACAGAGCTACTCTACTGTACATAGACAAGTGATGCATGCATCAATAACAGAAGAAGTTATTACTGCAGTGAGCACTGGCCATGGCTACTCTGTAGTAAACGCCACAGTCAATTAATACACACAACAACAGTGGCTTTAGCAGATAACAGATCTCTCTCTCTCTCCCTCACTCTCTCTATGTAGGCAATGAACCATACACAATCCATGACAATTTGGCACTACTTGGAATATGATTGAGGTTATTTAAATACCCAGGGACTCAGAGGTCAAAGTCTCACCCCTGCTGGGCCTCTCTCTGCGGTAAACAAGGCTAAAGCTGAAGCACATAACCACTAGCTGCTATGAGATTGAACATTAACAGATAAATCAACTCTTTGCAACATTATCTGGTAAAGGCAATGTTGAGTATCTGAGAGAGTGCCCTAAAGAAATGGTGTGATTGTTTACAAATGAGTTGCCAAGAGATGTGAAAGTTCTCTCTTTACAAACATATGTGTATCTATATATATATGGAAGTTTGCATACAATATCACCCAAGTGACAGCCTTGGCCTTAGAAACTATCACATGGCCACCTGCTGTGTACATTACATCTCAACAACCCTGCCTGCCACTGGTTTTGGGAATATATACATCTGCTATGCACAGGCAGTGGACCCAGACTTACAGTATACCAGCCATGTTGTGTTAGAGCAGGTCATAAATCTGTCAGAATAATAATGTTAATTAGCAGGCTGTGGTTACTGACATTAATTGTGTAAATGAGATGACATTAATTGTGTAAATGAGATACTGTACACCTAATTAGAATGCTGACATTAACTACTGTAGGCAGAACAAAATTTCCAGGGTTGACGAAAGGTTTATATTATAAACGTAAGGTTTATATGAGAGGATAAAGAGAAATCGACTCTTGGGAGATGTCCATTTCCAAACCCACATTGGTGATCAAGACATAAAAGTATTGTATTTTCAAATTGTTATCCTTTAAAAGAATTAAAACTAGAAGCTACAGCATGTAACCACGATGTCAGCTTGCATGCATGTAAATTACTTAAAGTATTTATCAACATTACACGAAATAAAAAAAGGAATTCCGCAATGAGTATTCATGAGCAATTTATGTAAGATATTTTCAGTAGTTGGGGAGAGAGGGAAGGGGGGTGAGGATGCTGTGTATTCTCTATTCACTATACAGTGACTGTTTCGTAAATTAACTTTTCTTCACTGGCTACAGAAATTCTTTCGCAAGCAATCGGAGGCTCACGGTGGGGGCACAAATGGGGGGCACAAATGTTGCCTGATGTCAGTCCAGAGTAGGGATCTAAGGGGATGTTCCCTCTCTTTTGAGAAATTTTTGTTTGGAGTTAGAGTACTTAGATGCAAGAAGGTGTTTCTCATTTCCATCATTTTAAATACATGTGTGTAACTAGTACAAGATATCTTTTAATAGCATGTATGTGTTATTATTAAATGGAAGTGATTAGGAACAGAGTCTGAATGGCCCGATATTTGCCCCACCTGCAAAATTTCCAAATTTTGAAATCATCCAATTTTGTTCATCTTCCGATTGTGATTATTACTAAAGGATAAAACTTTGTGTCAGGGCAACAAAATATTCTGAATCAAATGAAGCCAATACTTACACACAAATGAATGTTCAGTTTGGTTGAAACAATTGAAGGACTGCACCCTTATATTTCAGAAACACTCCATAGGTTTTGTAAAATCCATGGGACTTTAACAAAAAAATTAACCAAACGTGCTGTCATTTAGTGACCTATAGATAGATACAGGTGGCATGTAGAATGTTTTGCCTTATCACCTTTGACAGTGTTTCATAACAAGCTCACTTAGTACTCTGATCTCTAATTTTTGAACGCACTTTACTGTTTCAAATGTGTGAAGTATTCTCTCATTTCAGCTGTCCCAAAGTTTAACCATTCTCCTCTTCCATCAGTTTAGCAAAATTCAAGAGATACAGTACCCCCGACGATGTTTTCATCTTGATCTGAGCAATCACGAAAACCTAATTTGTTTTCAATCTAACACTGCAAAACGATCTTCCACCAAAGCAGGGCATCCCTTGAAAAATAAACCGGTGGTTGTGTAAAAAACCTCGCAGAGTCTCCCCTTAAACCGTCAGAAAGCTTTCTCATTGGAAATGCCACTTCAAGCACAGCCCACTCGTCTGGGGAAACCAAATCTCTTTAATTGACAGCCACTGTTTAGGAAGACGCAACAGAGTCCTCCTTGCTTCTGAGACCCAGCTCTTCATACATTATGCACATAATTAATCCGTACGCTGACCATTTACTGAGTCAATGGGAATGCAAGGTTACGGAGACTGCTAATTCATCACAGAGGTGAGAAGACGAGTAATCTTATAATATGTAAGTTTATCGCATTTTAAGGACAAATTTCGGTTTCGATCTTCGAGAGAGCAAACCACATAAGGGGAAGAGAGGAGGGGCATTATCACCTTAGCTAAAGACACATATAAATAAATATACAAATGGCATCAACAATTACCGCACGAACAGTTACAGAAACTTTCCACTCCTCAATATATATCGGGGGAATCACCTCACAAATAGAAAATGGCCGCAACAACAACGCAAAATTAATGCATCGGAGAAAAATCCTGAAAGCTGAATCTGTAAATTACATACTGTACACTCTACTGTGGGCAAAAGGCTTATTATGTCATTTACACAGTCTACACCAGATTAGGCTGATGTGTAGCTTACTATTTGCCTACCATTTTGTTGATGGATTGAAAAGATGGCGGGACGACTTGATCATCTCATGGAGGAGGGGGAATGGGGGGGGAGGGGCAGGGCATCCCCTAAAACTCACCTGTAATTTTCACCATTAACCGGCAATTCTGGGTAAGGTTTCACAAACCATTTTCCCAGCCTCACATAGTTTTGAGTCAGCAAACGTCTGCAACACAAGAAGAGAACATATCATCGTTATATAGGTCAGCTAAAGGTAACTGCACAGATGAATTATGACAGATGAATTATAAGCACTACATGTTGAAATGATGACGATCTCTTCAAGCTGCCCCAGGTAGATATCAGAGAATGTGTTGAGTGCAAGCAGGTAAAAGAAAGAAAATTACCATTTAAAGAGTTCGTTAACACACAGAAAGCAATGGGTAAAATATTTCCACTTCACAGATGAATTTAGGCACAAACTTTAAATTTGATAATTTGCTAACCGATACAAAACACTGTCAGTCCAGGTTGGATATGTAAATTTGATTTGGAGGAAGAACCCTTTAAACAAGTGAAGGTCATGATCAACTACTGTACAGTGACTGGACTATTAAGTCTAATTACACAGACTGTTAGGTTACATTAGTTCCTCATATAGGCAACACAAAACTCAATGGGAAACCACAGACTTTTATGGCCTCAAATGACATTCTTGTACAATGATTACAACTTTGTCAAAGAAATATGGTGTTAGATGTTACATAAGAGTGCTGCTCTCTTGTAAATATAAATACTGTATAAAAGAAGGTGTGTTTGGGTTGAATTATGAGAATTTATAACAACAATGGTTTACAATGTTCAACAGATGTCATCATTTCGGGACACCTTAAAAGAGCACTCCAGAGATTTAGCATATTTTAAAGGTGTATATCTTGAAACCTCAGAAACTGATGAAACATCACTGTAGCTCTCAAACTTTTCCTTTTCCTTGAACTGTATATATCACAAGTAAAATTCTGCTAACAGTCATCCTTTAAAGGTATGGAGAAATAATTACAATAACATCAACTTTGTGACTCAACAGTGACCTAAAAAAAAAACATGGATTATTGACCTCTAGTTCCTTATCAACCTTGATGACTGCCATTCCCCTCCCCTTGCCCCCCCCCCCCTCCACAAAAGGAAATCCACTCAGAGCAAAACGAAGGGACATTCTGAAATGCTTTTGTGTAGTTTTCAACAATGGCCTAACAAGGGCCTCAAAGTGAAACCCTGATCTTTGGTGAGAAAGTGAAGAGTACCACTGTAAGATCATGGTGAAAATCAGTCCTCCGATGAAACTTGGCAAAGGGACAAATTAAACAATACATTGGACCAAGATAACTCCTATGTACAGTTGGTGACATTTGACCTCAAACTCTTAGATACTAAAAATAACAACAATGACATAGAACTTGTAACAAGTCACCAGTCATTTCTGTGCAAAAGGAAGAAATTAATTTGTATATTTTGGACC
>KN887786.1:0-12150 GCA_000934455.1 Apostichopus parvimensis | reverse complement strand
TAAAGTAGGTCCGCAAACACCTGTTCTCTGTCCAACTAGAGAATTCTCTGTAACCTTGAGTTCATGAATGGGTGATATACTGTACCTGTTACACTGATCAAATGCTGTCTCGTAATGTTGAGAAGCTTACCACTGTAGCAGGAAGAGGAAAACTTCCTGGGAAGCAGAGTACATTACAGGCATGACAAACCAATGTTGCAGAGAGTGCTGTGTGCCTGGCTACCTTTGTTATTATAGCAAGAACCAGACTCTTATTTATGTATTATTATGTATTTTAGTCACACTTGACGGTAGAAGTAGTCCACTCTTACCTTTAAGTTCGGGGTATGTAATCAACTCGCCAAACTTGGGATCTTCTCCGTACCAAAAGATCCAAAGCTCTTTCGCCCACTGGGGTGGTCCATCCGGCCTGCTGTTGTCCAAGATATTGAGGTCCTCATGGCGGACTCGGCGCCACACGCTGAGAATGTTGGACTGGAGGCATTTCGAGTAGGTGCTAAGAACAGGGTCTTCGAGGGGCCCTACCGGCACAGGACGGTCAACTGCAATGTAGGCTTTCCACTTAATGCCACTAAGATCAGCCTGTGTGTGTGTAAACAAATACAATACATTGGGGTTAGAGAAACAAAGATAGTTGCAAGAAACATGCAGCAGCAACAGCCATGTCAAAACATTGGTACTGTACGTAAATTGAGCAACAAAGCAGCTCTCATCCCCCCCCCCCAAAAAAAAGAATCTGACCATCAATTAATCCCCAATAACAATTACACATTTTGACATTCTAATTGCCTGTGGTACTTAATTTTTACAAGAAAACAAACAAAAATACTACATAGACAAGATACTGCAAAAGGTCACTTGGGCATTGACCTGAATGAGGAGGGTCGGGGGGCAGGAGAGAAAAGCTGAAACTTTCAGTTAATAGGCTACTGTAGGTACAGTAGATGGGAAAGAGCCTAGGTAGTATTGAGAGTAGAGACAGGTAAGAGAGGAGAACAGTAAATAGCAAATTTTCCTTACATGTTCTGTAATCCCTTAAAACTTCAAACCATGAAACATTTTTGCATTTAAGTTAGGCTTATACTTGATACAATGTGAAATATGATCCTATAGCACTAATGCAAAATCTTTGCATACATGTAATGGTACTCAACAAACCTAATGTACAATGTACTGTAATATAGCAAATTGCATTTAAGAAAGATTTGTATCAACCTTGACACCAAGACATCTTACTGGGAAGTTTCCAATAAACTTCCAGGTATAACATTTCCTCAACTCCTCAATTACCATGTACTGTACAACAGTAAGCACTTACACACACATCTGACACAAAACACATATATTGGAAACTTTCTTGTATAGGACTTAGCTCAATAGCTAGTAATAACAATAAAGGGGGGGGGGGGGAGAAGGGGGAAGTAAAAACTGTGGGAGTAAAAGATTCAGCTGAACAGTTAACAATGGTACCCAAAACAGGCAATTGAGTAGTTGTTCATTGGCATTATGATGTCTTAGGTTTATGAATCTGTTTACAATTAAAATAGGCCTACAAAAAATATTCTAAGAATCTGTGCACAAAAACATATTCATCTTAATAATCTTTAAGCAATTTACTCATTGTGCAAAATAGCACTCTGCTATTTTTAATTTGTAGCAGACAGTAATTTGTTGCTCACCAAAAGGCACTACATTCCTATGTATCTTTTTATTTTACAAAAGAAGGTGAAGACTAGCCCTGGATGTATCAGGCCTAATTTTTATTTCCCACCTCACACCACTCAGAAATAACCCTTTTCAGAGGTTAAGTATTGCCAGCACATGTATGGAGCTAAAGCTACTTAGACTGCACTCACAGGAAAGTTTGTCCTCACAAATTATTTGTAGATCTGTCAGGTACTGTACATTTCAAGCCAGGAAGTTCTCATGTGTCTACCAATCTATGAAGAACGTAACTTCTGTGCATTTTTCATGATGTCTATGAGATGACAGATCACCGTGCCATCGTATTTCATATTGCATCAATGACAAATCTACAACAGACCATCATCCATTGTCACTTTTAACGGTCAATACGCACGCAACAGACCATCACCTTATTGTCGCTTTTAACAGTCATATTCTGATGTTACCATGTATTTTTTCATGTAAAAGTGTATCACACCCATAGGTGTAGGAGGCGGGGGAGCTGGGGCGGCTACAGTCCCCCAACCAAAAATGTTTGTGAAAATTCGGGCAATTTGCTGAGAATTTTTCGGGCACCTACTGAAAGAAAAATAATTTGCAATGTGTTTTTCAATGGTTAAATTTATATTTATTATGATCGTTATTATTGTAACGACTTCTCCAATCATTATAACAAATATAGAAGGGTAAAAACACGGAAAATGATTGTATGTTATTGGCATGCGATGTAATAACCGATGCATGCCTATATGATATGCACATTAAGATGTTGAATGTAAAATTTTGATTATATTTTTCGGGCAAGTCGTTACAGCCCCCCCCCCCACCTCCCCCAAATCAAATTTGGGTCCTACACCTATGATCACACCTAACCTTATCAGTGATAATCATAATCTGATCATTCATCCAAAGGCAGCATGGACTTTACGTACACATGTTCACAATTTTCTTTTCCCTTGGACCACAGTTGCTAACTTCCTTACAGTAAGTAGTACAGTACACTCATTAAGTCAACTATAAATTCAATGCTACGTCAACATTAACTCTAAAACTCTATATGAAATGCTACAGTCTTAACACATAAATACCTGAACCGTACTACTACTAGCAGTTACTATAAACAAAGTGGGCAATTTATTACCTATTGTACACACAACTATTTTTTTTTTCTTTTTTTTTCACTCAGTCTGAAATATTTCTTTTCATTTCAACTCATATTTTTTTTTCCACTCAGCCTGAAATCTTTCTTTTCATTTTCTGTGTTGGAATCTATATGAACTTTCCCTGTAGATTGATCTTTAGTACAGTACTGTGTAGTAGTAAACATGCCAACTGCTGAACTGTTCACCCTAGGTGACTTCAGGCATGCTTCAAAGTGAATGACTTGCACACAATTTCGTAAGCCAACCCAGGACTAGTAAAACACACTTCTGACAGTGCTGCCAATATTGCACAATAGCCTGTTAACACAATCCCACTATGCTGCCACTGAACTGTGACAAGCACCCTACAGCAGGCCATAAGGTCAAGGTTTCTCCTGCATAGGTCAAACAGCATGCAGGCAGTTCTGGCAGATGTAGAGTACTGTACATACATGTATAGGGACAAGTAATGATGTACACACAAGTCACAGCCAAGAGTCAATGGTGTAAAGAAGTTTTGTGAATGCTCAGATGTTGTGTACACAAACACACTCCATCAGGTTGGTTACTCTATTGTGCAGAACCCTTTCAATAAAGGAATACTGAAAACTATGTCTTGTGTGTTGTAAACGCTATACGGTACTGTAGCAGTCTACAATGTGTGGTGCAGAAGGAACTAGCGTATAACAATTCCTTAAAATCTAAACCAAGTGGCAGCAGAATAAAGAATAGGAACAGGATTGCTCTTCTTTACCTTTTCTTTATTTAAATATATTCTAATGTTTTCTGCATAGTTGCTTGATCTCACGACATGCTATAAAGAAACTCAAAACACACGGTAGACATTGTGTGTGCATTGGTGAGTAAGAGTACATTTCAAACTGGCAATCCCAGGTACATGTGTTTACTATACAATTGGGGGGAAAAATTTGCTGGGAGCTCTCCATACCGAAGACTTCATAAAATCAATTTCATACTACAAAGGTACAGCCACAAAACAGAGTTATATTGTGTTGAATTGAGTCATATCGAGTCGAAATTGAGTTGAATGGTTTCATTTACTTGATATTTCCTCTTTCCTCCCTCATCTGTTATGATAATCAAAGACATGTCCCTCAATCTCTCAATCATGATCATAAAGTTTCCATTTTAAACACTATTAGCTCAACCTCTGCGAATTTTGAAATACTTGGCTTTCTTTGATTGGTGATTACTTGTTTCGAGTTTCAGAAAACATTAATTTGGAAAACTTCCCCTCGCACATTATTCTAGATCAGATGTGATCATTTATTTTCCCACTGATTAAAATTGGGCATGGATCAATCCATGGCTAGATAAAGTAAACATGCTTTTGGGAGATTTCATGTTTCTTTTTATAGCCTGCAGCCAATTAAACAGACTGAGTGACTACTGGCCAAAAATTACGGGCAAAGTACCATTTCCTTACGTTTCAGCACGCAGATCTGCAATGCATGGTTCTTTGGGGGATTTTTTTTAAAGAATTTCAGAACACGTTGCATGTTAGATTTGAATTCTGTTCAAGATTGGACTTTGGGGGCAATATCTAGCAGCAATGTAGACAGTAAGAGGAAAAGCTGATAAACATTGCGAGTCCAGATCCAAAATAAGGAGTCACTATTCGGCTCCCAAGCAGGGTCTAGTACGCTGACTTCTAAGGCCTACTGTACTGTAAGAGATGAATTATGCACCAAAGCCAAGAATGTATTTTTTGTTTCCTTTTTTTTAATTTTTTCCCCTTACTTTTTTCCTTTTTTTTTATTGGCATCCTTCAAGATATATATGTACTGTACAGTAGTTTTCTTCATCAACAACCTGCAAATGTTAGATCATGACAGAAATGATTTACAGTAACCTCACCCACACACACACACACACACACCTACTGTACACACACACATGTAAATTATACTGTACCACTAAATGCCATACAAATTTCAAAGTTGTATTGCATAAACATAGTTATTCTGAACGGAATACTTTTATACAGCACCATCAATCTTAAAATGTTATCAATTTTTCTTGGGGTTAGATAATTGATAATGTGCTACTGTGCATAATATCTAGAGGATATATACTACATATTACAAACATTGCCTCACATTGGGATCATTAAAGGAATCATGTGTCCTTGACAATTCTTTCGATTGAATTTCAGGGAATAATTCATCCAATATGGCATTTGAAGCAAAATGTTATGCAAAATAGCCAAATTGATACATTGATACAATTGTGGGAAAACGTACGGCGGTTTTTTGTACAAAGGAACCCCGGACAAATTCAGAGCCTTCACAAATTGATTGGCAAAATGCGAACACTCGATTTATTCCCTCTTCTTCCCAACAACTATCTATTGACAAACAGTTATTCTCTGCTGAAGACCTATAACTGGAACTCGAACAGAACAACTGTTATTACATACTTGTACATGTTTTCCACCCAATGACTACAATTGTTGCATACAGGCTAATACCTGATGCAATTAATGTTAATAACACCTGCCACTATACATCACGTTAGAACAGCACTGTGCCAACCACATCTACACAGACATCAAATAACAACCATGAAAACTACCCCACCGCCTGTAAATTACATCGAGCTGCTAATCAACAGCAATGTCAGCCACCCATCCACTAAATCTTTACCTTGTGTAATTCTAAATTAACTTCTGTCTATTGTCGTGACAGTGTAAGAGATATTTTTCCAACAGCAAAGAGGGAGGGGGGAGGGAGATTGCTGATTGTGGAAATAAGTCAACCGTTCACTCACCAATGAAGCATGTTGTATTTGATGGTGGAGATTCACAACTTGACAAGCAGTATCAAGTACTCCAAACACATTGAAGAAGAAGCTGATAACTAAGAAGTTGTAACTTATAGCCAAATTTGTCACTATTTGTACAGGGCACAACATTTTGTATGTTAAATACAGTATCTGGACATACCTACAGGCTGCTGGTGGTCTAAAAGTATAAGACTAAACAGTGGTACTACCGTATGGTACAACTATAACTGAAGCAATGTGTGGATGGAAAGACCTACCTGACCAGTCAAATTTGTCTGTGCCAAAGAGTGCATGACATATGATAGGATAATTGCCTACTTTCTTGTAAGTAGAGATATAAACAGATGAGGAAGCAAACTGTTTAACCCTTGCTTTGGGACAGAATTTCAAGGCTTCATTTTAGTTCTTTAGTTTTTTTATAGTTTTTTATGCAGGGATTAAGGTGGATCAAACTATATGTACATAAATGGCTACTGTACCACTTGACAGAGTTTCTAGACAGGTTACATTCAATCAACTAATGTAATGTACAGTAGGTACAGTGGCTCTGTGAGAAGCTAGCTGTACTGTTACACGACTGCAGAATGAACAAGAAAGTCAACCCTGGATAACACACGTAATTGTTTTTCAAAGGAAGTCTAAAGTTTGGGTAACTGCATAGATCAAGAAAGGTAGTTGAACCAGCTGTCAGAATTGGAATTACTCACAGTGAGATTGCAACTGATCACACATAGTACTGTACGGTAGGGATATCATGTCAACGTAAAGCTGTATAAATTTTCTAAAGGAAATCTGAAACTACAAGTTTTAGCTACTGTAGTACCGATTCTAATACTGCATGAATATGATGACAAACGTTTAAAACTGTCAACATGACTCATTTCCTATCTCCTGCAAACAGTGCATATTATTCATATTCACATTCAGGCAGCCAATCAGTTGTTACTTAATACAATTAACTGCACTGCACTCCATCATTGGAAATTAGCTCAACTTAGTATTTAAAGAAAGCTAATCAAACTGCACTGCTATACGACTTTTGGGTTGCTTATCAAAAGACGTCACACACTGGATGCAAAAAGCTGGCTCGAGAGGCTATTACCGGGAACCAACGACTAGTCCCTGTTGTACAGTATGTTGGAACAGGTGCACTTCTCTGGAGAAAAAAAACTACAGGGTAAATCATACTTACAGTATTCTTCCCCATTGGATAAAGACAAATATTGACACCAAATCCTATCACTGATCTTTGCCCTTCCAAAATCTGGATCCAACTAAACATACTGTACAACATACATACAGTTTATACTGTATGGAACTGCAACATCAACTGTTCTACAAAGTCCATGGTGAACAATACAGTACTGAGTACACTGTTAATGATATCTGAGTGTCAAGTGCAAAACAAAACTACTTGTACTGTACATGTGCCTAATAATTTATCAACTTTTGGAACAGGTACAGTACCTTATCCTAACTCACCATGCATGCATAAATAGCCTGGATACATGTTAAGATTAAATTCCTGTATTAAAATCATATTCACCACATAGGTGTGTTTTTTATGGTTTTTAGCCCATGTATCATGTAGAGGTAAATTAATCATACAACAAACCTGTTTCAAGCTATTTCTCTAAGGTATTTTAAATGGACTTCACACTCATGTGAAATTAGAACATAAAGGGTGCCAAGTTACTGTTACTGTACATGTGTGATGTATGGCTTTGTGTCATGATAGCCTGCATTTAAGAGTACAAACAGTAGCTGGATCTTGTCAACACTGTAAAGGAAGGTATACAGTACAGTAATACTACTGAACAGACACAAATGTGGCTACAGGCATTCTCATTAAAGGAGAGCTCTGCAAACCCAACCACCATCATTAAAGGGTGACTGCAGACACAAAATTTAATGTTACTGTGTTGTGGACCGTTGAAAAGACACTGGTTCACGATACAGGTTCTTTCTACAGTTTACAGAGTTAGGTAAAGAGGGGAGTGACATAAAATTATCACTTTTTACCATACAGTACAGATCGTACACACTGTACCTGTAGACTTACAGTACAGTAGCTGACACTGTGTACAGTAAAGGTAAATTGGATATTTTGTAAGTGTTCGACCGATTATATATATGATAATCGGTTTTACCGATTACCGTTTAGTTCCTGTGACAATCGGGCCAATGCAGATAACCGATTATTTCATCATTTTCGTGGAACTGGCCTAAAGTATGATTTAGTGTATGCATGATTACCAACTTCTAGGCCAATATAATCAAATGAACGACTTAACATTTCACATTAATGAATAGCGTTGAATCGAATGATCTACATTTTTCTCCCATTGTGGTTGTGGTGAATACAAAACACGGGAAAATACAATCCTTTATGTGGAAAGTAATAATCGGTTCCGAATAATCGTTAGCGCAATGGATTTTGCCGATGCCATTTATTTAACGATTGTCTGAAAATCGGCCCGATGCCGATTACCTAACCGATTATCGGTCGAACACTAATATTTTGTGAAATTTTCAGGGACTGATACTACTGTAAGGTGCTAATGATCGTCTGACATTCACCTCTCCTTCAAGACTCATTATGTCTCTTACTGCACAGTACTTTCTATGTCATAAATAATATATATACCCTGAAAATGAGGAACATCAATAGTAACTATTACTGTATGTATGTACTGTAATAATGTTATATAATGTAATATAATGTACACACTTGTGTAGGCGTATACTTGTAGTGCAAAATATTATGCAGGTTACTGTTAGGTGGCCTACAGTACAGTGCTAAATCCAGTATATTTATTGGTAACTTTAGTTCTAGGGTAGTGACTGCAGAGTAAATCTGCAGTAAGCTTATAACAACTACTGAAAGACCATTACACAACAGCTACAGTAGTTTGTACAGTAATGTAAACCAATATTACCGCAATTGATGACAAGGAAATACATGTACATACTGTACTGTATTGTACTATACATGCATGTTCAACTTGTTTACAATATTTTCATCCAGGGCAAACTTCTCAATGCTCGTCATGGCGTCCTGAGACGACCAGATTTCTGTTTGGACAACCAAAATCAACATACATCAAATTCACATTGCATTGTTACTGGGTACTCTCAATTACTGTAGGGAAGTTGTAAAATGTTAAATTGGTAATTTGGTATCATTCATAATGCTGATGTTCTATTCACCAAACCTACACATCTCTCCTACAGTGTACATATTGCTGTTCTATTCACCAAACCTACACATCTCTCCTACAGTGTACTGTACAAACAGTATTGGTCAACGTTATTTTGCTACACTTTTCCGGACAACCAGAAAAAATCCTTCAAACTTAGCCCTGTTATCACACAAAGGCACCACATGGTAAAGGTAAACATTCGGAGTGCTAACATCAATCGACAAATGGCTACACCAGTCCCAGGGTCAGAATTCAAAAATTATTTAGGGGGGCTTTTTTTGACTAAAAAAGTGTCCCTGCATGACTGTGCGAGGGTTTTTGTTTATTTTTGCGGCTTTTTTATAGTAACATATTAAATAACATTGTAACTACCTGCAGACTGCATTCACAAAATATTCACTTCTAAAAGAACACAATTAACCCAATTGATCAACACTTTCAATTTGTATTTTAAAACTTGCTTAGGCATATACTATACAGTAGGTTGGTATGCGTGAGTCCTAAGCCTATGCAGTACCTCCCTGCAACTCTGAGCTGCTACTCGATTAGCCCGACTTCATACATTTTCCCAATGATTTATCTTGTGTTTTAGATGCAGTATTTCACTATTACTCCATTACACTGCCTAAATCAAAGCGATCTTTAACGCAATGAAAATCTAAGGTTTTCCAATCGCTGGCGGCAAACAAATAATTTAAACCATATTTTAAAGAATCCTGGTTAAAAGGATTGTCTGGTGGCCCAAAGAAGCTACCTTAAAAAATGATTAATAATTTTCCAAACATGTTGTCAAAGTATGAGAACGCTAATGCTGCGTTTGACAGAGAAAAGATTTTTTAATCGTTAAGGATGGACACTTCCAATATGGTTTGAACAGTACAGAACGTGACGTCAACTATGCTAATGCATGATTGCGACATAACCCATGCTCCGTACAGTACCTACAGTATAATCACAACAAAAACCACGTTTGTATACAGATTAATTTCTTCCTTAATTTTTGGTGAAATTTCTTATAAATTAGATATGTTTTTAAAAACTCCTTAATCCGCCATATATGTAGTAGATCGGTGGTTTCGTTGTCTTTGTGTAACACAAGATAAGTTTTAACAGCAGACTCTTCGTTGTTTATACATCGCGCTATCCAGCTCCAGCGCGAAGAATCTTCGCATGTGTAGGCTACTCTAACGTTTACAATCGGACAGTTCTGCGAAGCCTAAGCTTCTCGGTACTACATTCTGCTCTGACATCGATTCCCCCAAGTTTCATCTTTCGGTATTCCGAATGCTCTTCAAGTTTCTTTTTACTGTAAATTTGATCCGTGAATTTTATTTCAGCGATTTCGAAGAACAGTTTATGAACTGTGGTTTGAGTGTGAGAGTATATTTTGTGCAACGCTATACATATACCAACTGGGCATGGTACAGTAGGATATACACTCGCGATATGTAGGCCTACGTTATATTATAATAGGCAATCACATGTGCGTTTACACGTGAGAGTGTTTGCGGAAATGGGAGTGCTAACTTCGAGTTGCCTGTTTTGCCTATTTGCCAGCACTACGTCAATCACCATATTGAAGCGTTCGAACAAACGGTACTTTTGGTGAGAAACTGGTGAATTTGAAAACCAGATTTCTACAAGAAGAAAACGTCGAATGGGGACAAATTTTACATGGTTAGAAAGAGAAAAATAATAACTACAAGGACAATGTATCAAAATCTTCCACCAGACAATTCCTTTAAGTAAATAAAGGTAAATAACAAGGGAAGAACATATGTCAAAAGTAATTATACACGGACCCCTTTGATGTTACTGGGGCGATTTTTCTTATATTTTAATTTTTTTTTGGCCCCCACAATTGGGGGGAAATTTTTTCGAGGGCTTTTTTTAGTGCTCACAAGGGTGAATCGCCCGTCGCCCCTGTGTATTTCCGAAGCTGACCAGTCCACTTCAAAGAAACTAGTAAAATCTTCAGCTAAGTTAGTTATTGGGAGGGGGGTCCCACATGACCACTGACCTACATTACTATGGCTATCATCCACATCATCACTTTTAAATCAAATCACAAAATGGTTAAGATCAAGAGTTTCATGTGACTTCCCAGCCCTTCTACTGTAGGCTATAATAACCTGTGACCCAAAATATTGTGTACAACTTTAATGACACAGCATATCTGCTTATCACCATGAACATGTATGATTAAAATGAAACATACTGTAAACCCTACAGAAGAGCAAGCTGTTATGAACTCTTTGACCACAAATGCCCTTTGACCTACAGTAAAACTTTTAATTTTAACTTAAATGACCCAGCATCTGCTGATCACTATAAGCAAGTCTGAACAAATTATACAAACACTTGGAGCAGGCTTTCACAAAAACTTTCCCCGTTTGACCTATTTAAAACTAAACAACCTCTGACCCAAAGATTAAGTCCAAATGTAATGGCCCAACATCTGCTGGTCACGATGACAGTTTAGTTAAAGTCAAACATAAACCCTAGGAAGAGTAGGTTGTGCAGGATTGACCCCAAATGACCATTGACCTACTAGTTTTGAATGCATCTGTTATCCCTTAATTAAGGCTTAATATGTAGAGTAGGTTACAACTTCACCAAGTTTGGTAAAAAATTGAGCAAAGAACAAGATAGCAGTAACCAATTGCTCAATGATCCAAAAATTACATGAAGAAACGGTCGTGTTAGCATGCACACTGACAATTCCAATTGTTTCATAACCTGTAAGTGTGCATCTCTACTGCCTTACTAGACAAGCCGATCAGTAAAAATGTCACATGTGTGATTGCACAATTCTTTGACACATTTGCCGTGGGTACATTTGCCTAACATTTCAATCATTCACATTCAGCAATGGAAGATAGGCCACTTATATGACACTCTGCCACTATACTACTGTGTACAGTACTTGCATCAGGCCTTCTTTCCATGGAGGCTCTTTGATCTAACCTGTCGATTTCACTGCTGTGCAGCAATAAGGCTAGAGCTCTAGGGGGTCATGGTTATATTCAGGTAAGTCAGGAAATTTAAAGTAAAAAATCAGTTTATCACTCATTGTCAAATATACATGTCTGTTGTAAAATAATGCATACATTTTCTATGGAACTCTGGTCAGGGGCAGTTTAACTAAATTTTAAAGTACGGCAGGGTCCTAAAACATGTTAGACCGTATTACTGTACAGTAGCTGCCTAGGATACAGTCATGTTAATAAGCGGATGCACCCACTGAGAGTATCTGACTGAAGGGTTTGGTTTAGTGTTCAAACGATTATGCATAACAGAAAATACCGATTACC
>KN887783.1:10832-26974 GCA_000934455.1 Apostichopus parvimensis | reverse complement strand
ATAGCCAAGCCTCATTGGCAGAAAGAAAGTAAGAGAAAAACTTGAAGGTTTGTAAGGTTTCCTATTTGCATGCAGTAATTAACACTAAATGTCTGTGGAGAATTGAAACAAATTGATTTTAAATTATTTAACATTCCCAATTTAGCATCCCCATTACACAGTGCAATGGTGATGGCTTGTGCTTAAATATTTCCGTAGCACATATGTGACAACATAAAAATAATAAAAAATATAACCCTAACATTATACATTCTGTTATCTGTATTAACTCTGGAACTTATTAGATATTATAATTAAGTCAGCCTCAACCTTGAACTCTTTTAAAAAAGTTACAACAAAAATCTATTGTCAACTTATCAATGCAAAAAATAATTTCTTACTTCCAGTTTTTACTGTATTGAATTGTGACAAATTCATTTTCCTTTTTTTTTTTTCTTTTCATTTTTCATTTTTCTTTTCATTTTTATATTATTTCATTTTTGTTTTTGAGTTTTGTTTCCTTTCACCAATTTCTCTCCAGTATACGTATATATTTATTATATTCAAAGGGGGAAAACATTCTATAAGCATTGCGTTTCTTTTTCTCCTTTCTATGCATTTGTATAGCTTAAATATTGTATATCAATTTACATGATGAATGTTGTAATTTATTTTTTCTTTGTACCTGTCTCTCTAGATTGTATTGTATATCAAAATTTTCTTTTATACTTTGTTAAACATTCATGTACTGTACACAATTGCTGGAAATAAATTGTTCTCATTGTCATTGTCATTAAGCAAAGTTGAATGTTGTCAATGAAAGAATGAAATTATGAATTTAGAGAAGAGATTTATAGATCTTAGTGAATTCATATCAGAAGCTTTCAGCAGTGTTGTATACATGTTTTCAATTTCTGTCGTACTCGTTTTGAAAACAATGTGAAATCATAACTTTGCAAATATCATTCCCCATTGTTCCATCTGTTTTCTGATCAATAAAATCAAAGATGACTCGAAAGAGTCAGTTTCGTTAATCATCCTTGGATAAACACAGGAAATATAGAACAATGCCTAAAGGGATTTAGTAACAACACACTTAATTAGAAATAACAACACTGTAAAACTGCAAGGAAATATATGCCTCGGGCAGCTGACCAAGTTCATTATAGTACAGTACATGCTACAGTAGGTGTGACGTTGTCTCCTAGAGGAAGTATTTGGTCATGGATCGATGTGTTAAACTCAGGTCAAGAATTAAAATATGGCGACAGTTAATAAGATTGAAATATATATTGTCAGGTAAGGTGAGCAGAAAACATGTACACGTGAATCACTGTTGTATATTTAAGGTACAGATGTGACACTGCCGAAGGGTTAGGGGAGAGGATGGGGAGGGAAGGGGGAGGATTGGGAGTGGGAGAGAAAGAATGGAGGAAAAGAGAAGAGGTCACAAATCTTGATGAATGGGGCTTGTAGTGAAAAACAAATTTATTCCTCTGATTTCATCTGTCATTCTGATGTAAAATTGTTTTGTCATCTGATCAACAATAAACAGGTTTTTATATAATTTTCAAGTAGCCATCAGTCACTTTATATTCTGCAATTTTGGGTAAAATGTTCCCTCCATATCCTTTTTTTCCCCTCTTGTGGGGCTAGTGGTAGGGGGTAGGGGGTGGTGGGTCTTACATTACCTGCTGAACATGACAGCTACCTGCAGCTTAAACCGTTAATAATCTTGGTTGAATAGGCTGGCTGTATAGTCCTAGCTGACATATTTATAGTCACAATGGCATTTAAAGTTAACACAAATGTACTGTACCGACTTAAGGCACGAACAAAGCAAAACAAATACACAGAAGCCACGCTAGAGACGGGTAGTAGACTCGTAACATTTCTAATAAGTTCCGTCAATCACTATATACTATAATCTGACTGGTGCCTGCAAGGCAGGCACTCAAAACAAATTAGTGTAATGCAAAAGCATGCATCGATGGAAGGATATTAATAAGACATGCGGTAGCACCGAGCTGTCAGTTGAGTTATATCCCATTTTCAAACAATCCACTTTCAATGAATTTTCACAGCTAAAGTAAAGCTCTTCTCTCCAACCTGGATGATGCTACGGACCACGACAACGGCAGAGACTAATGGGTATAGTAAACATATTACATAGAGAGCGAGAGACGGAGAGAGAGAGAGATGGAGTGAGCATTGGGGGAGAGTGACGAAGACGACGATGTTAAACTTGTCTTCATAAATATCAGAGTATCGCCAGTTACATGTGTGAAATGTCAATTCACCAGTCAGAGGGGATTGATAAATTAGCCAAAGTTATATATGTAACTATATGAATCATCGGCAAGGTATATATAGCTTGTTCCATATGTAATTGTATGTGTGTGTATGTATGTGCATGTACAGTATATAATATTTATATCATTTATGCTACATATGGGAATGAGAAATGGGCTCAAGATTGTTGGAGGGAATATGCACAGGTACCACAATTTATACCAATCTACTAAAAGGATTTTAGTTTTTTTTTTGAGGCTGTGGTTAAGACAGATATGCCATTGTTAGGGGTATGTTAGGAAGAAGACATTACAGTCTCATCAGGGTGGTTGAATGTAAATAAAGATTAGCTAGTTTATAAACCTTTTGTATCCTTCAAGCAGATTTGCTCTGGCAAGCAAATGTGATCAAATCTTTACTAACAATTGCTCAAAATCAAACTCTTTGTAGGATTTTTTTTTTCATCAAATAAACTTCAACACTGCAGGTCCAAGTAAGATATGAAAACAATTTTGACCCGCCACATTTCCTCAGCCAGATACTTATTTTGTCGTCATTTAGATATTAACATCTTGCGAAGAGCAACGTGAAAACGCTTCTGGGATAATTTATACGGTGGGACATACGGCGTTGAAGACCTAGATGGAAAGTTCAACGCAAGAGGGGCTGCCTATTAACATCACATATCATGTCACTCTGTAGTTGCTCTTAGCCTTGACCTTACAGAATAAATTAATCGCCGTGGTGATATAGAGGGTTATAACATGATAGCCTATACACTGCTAAAGGAATGAATCACATCATCCACTGTTTGGGAATCCAAACATCTTTATAAGAGTCTATAGCTCCCAGCCATGTCTTCTGTAGATTGTACAGGTGTCAATGAAAAAGTTGTACATTTGTTTAGTTGATTAGAAGTAAGTATATCTTCCCCTAGCAATGTACTTCTAGTACATGTGATTGGATGATTGAATTAAGAAAGAGTACATATGGTGGGGGGGGGGGGTACTGGGAGAGTACAAAGATGGGGGCATGAGGAAAGAGGGTGAGGAACTACATCGTGCGAACTACCTTCTTCACTACAAATTTCCATCAAATTTGTTCTTAAAACCATGACATACAGACTGAGCATATTAGTAATATATAGAATGTGAGGTAAACAATGATTCATCAGTGAGTCAGCAATAATTCCTTGTATAGCTCAAACATGACAAAATTATATGAGTTAAGTAACATTTCATCTCCATATATGTTTTTTTCTTCTTTGAACAAATGGATTGAAATATGAAATGTATAGCTTACAATACTTCTCAAAGTCCACCCTGTAAATTCAGCAAACATTTCAATGTTTCGTACGGTAATTTTTTTATTTTTTATTTTTTAAAATATTTTTTGGGGCTCTCTGTGCAGAGAGAAGGTAAAATTGCATAGGACCTTGCATACAGACTACAATTTGTGTATGCCCTAAGCTGGAATAGTGGCTAAGAGCAGGCCTTTTCTATAATGTACAACATGTATAAATGCCAGAGGTATATATAGCATATAAATGTGTAGAGCAAGACAGGTAATTTGTAATTTGTGGCATAAATTTCATAACAATGTGAATTCCCAGAACTACTGTAAGATGCCAATCCTGAAAATACAGTATATAGCGAACAACAGTCACCATACATCTCTTTTTTTAATGCCTATACTGTATATCATATCACACTGTGGGAGTACAACATATTGGCTATATATATCATGTACAAAGGCATACTGTGAAATTGAATATTGAGTGAAAGAATCACGTATACCAGCATAATTCAAAACTTTATGAGAGACCTTGCCATATCATGACCACACACTATGATACAATAAAGCATATTATGTACACACACACATATTATATGCACACATCTTGCCTTCATCTTTTTTCTTTTGTGGTCAAGTGGCAGTGGTGAGAAATGGGGAGGTCAGGAGGGGGAGGGGAGGGGAAGGGAGAGGGAGGGGTGGGATTATGACGATAGGGTGGGCTAAGATGGGCAGTGTTTTGCATACCAATGATTGCTTTGAAGCATCATAAAGCATTGATTTCATACAAGGTCAGCTGGGCTCCTCATTTTTTTGGGCCTGCTATTGTTTACACTCAACACTGCTACAGATGTAATTACATACAGTTAAGTAATGCATGTGGTAATTTATACATTCTGTGAATATACCATATAATATTTCAAACATGCTCAAAATTAAGGGAACCGATTTAAGGTAACTATTTTATATTATGTTTCTATATACCCTTAAAAAACAACATCATATGTACATACAGTAATATATACTTACAGACTGACAAAACTGTCCTCGCTTGCAGTACTGAGTCGTCCAGAATACATTTTTCTAACCATCTAAACCTCTAGTTACCGAGAATAAGTCCTTCAGGGCTTAGTACTCCAATGTTCTCCAGAAATGGTTTCTCTTTGTTGAATGTAAAAACAGCCAAGTACAACAGATCACAGGCTACTACTGTACATGTCTGAGGTCATCTTTTATTAGACTGACAATAATCATTGCACGGACATTTTAAACTATTCCCACCTCTAACTATGCCCCTTTGTTTCAAGCATCTACTCTGCATATAAATACAACTTATCAAGATGCACAGAAAGTTGAAATGTACTTCCTCATAACCATTTCACTGGATTTTCTTTGTCAAGATATTTCTAAAATTTCATATTTTATAGTGGTCAATAAACTATAAAATAAAGCAGTCTTTCATAATTCAAAACTCTTATGCAGGTGCAACAAGAGATTACTAACCGAAATTAACTCCAAAAAATCGAAAGTAAACCAATAGCTATTTAGTAATGCTAAGTTGTCTTACTTAGCAGTTTATGGTGAATGTCTCTCCCATACAGACACTGTAATTACTTCAGACAATAGGTGCTTAATATTATCCAAAGTTGCAAACAGATGGCAGGTTAAATTTTAATAATCCAATTATCCTTTGGGGATGATGCGATGGATGTTAACTAATCAAAACTTATAACTATAGGTAGACACACCGCAGCTTTTATGCTATTATTACAAAACATGTGCTGTAATATCCAGGCTGATAATTATTCAGTAATTCACACAAGTCTTCGATCTTTTACCGTTTGTTCCTTTCTTTCGATACTCCAATTGGCACAGTTTAGTTTAGTACTACTCCAACTTTGGATACTCCAATTGGCACAGTTTTAGTTTAGTACTACTCCAGGCAATATACTAAACATCTCCAGTGAGATTAATTTATTTTAGGATTCAGTTATTGGATTTGACGATACTGACACTGATAGACAAACCACCAGCCAGGCAAGGTAAACAGTGTTCAAGTTACACACATCTGCACAGTCAGTAATTTCATATCTTCCAAAAATGATTCCGACACAGCTTGTGTTTTTCCTTGCTTCTAATTGTTATTCTCTGTGGACACACACGACTACTCTGAGCTTCCCAATGACTGTACGCTCTCGGTACGTACTAACCGATAAACAACTCCAGATAGCATTAAACGTTATTAAGGAATTGAATATTTAAAGGTCTGCTTCAACCGTCGCTGATCAGTAACACAATCTACAAGCTGCTGATGACTACAAGGCTACGAGGCTAGTCCACTGCCGGGCAGAAAATGAATCATGTCAACTTGTCCTTAATCATAAGTATGAATCTTTTTACAAACGTCGCCGCCGCAACAGCGACCGGAGTAGTAGGAGGGACGTTCGGCGATCTCTCGGCTGCTAACGAACTACCTTGGCGACGGCCGTGTGTGCGTGTGTGTGTATGAGCTGAGCAATACGATTCTTCTACCAGCAGCACACACCGTAATTGTAACAATTATTCGTCATGCTCCGTGGAGTTGACAATAACTGCAGGCCTCTTATAATTATTACACTCTTATCACTGGGAGTTCTGAATGGTATACAGTCTACATATATATATGTATGCACGAGAAGGTCAATCGGGGAGAGCAGCGGCTATTACCCTATGCTTAAATGACAGGAAATCTAGACAGGAACCAAAGGTACTTTGGCTAAGGGAGTATAACAACTAACTCTTGTACCGATCTATGTGCGTCTGGAAAATTACAGCACCCTTGTTTCCTGTTGGGTCTAATGTAATGGGTAATTGAGAGGTCTTTCCATAAAGAGAGGTCTTTCCATAAAGAGAGGTCTTCCCATAAAGATGATTACAATTCTGAGTTAATGGCCATAGACTGTCTACTTAGATTAGTCCTGGATAGTACTGGCAAATTTTGTTGAATTCCCAAATTGGGGGTTAGATTAGTTAATGGTGCCAGTGAACAAAGAAGAAAATATGTATTTATTATTGACAAATCTTGACTTTTGTTTAAAAAATATGATAAAAATTACCAGTTCTTCTCTGTGTCTTAATAATTTTAAATTATAAAGCTTCTCAAAATATTACGGAGCATAAACTGTATGTAGCATATATGGTAGACATATGTTACAGTTTGTTCATGCTGTTTTAAATATAACATCAATTTTAGAAACAGTTTTGAGGGTCAAACATATTTCATGACAAATTTCATTTGTACTGTAGCAACCAATACCCTCAAGAACTAATTGGACTTTTACAGCTTGTTCAAGCACCCTGTACTAATGTCATCCAGGTATTTCAACATATCCTTCCTATTTGACTGTCTTTATTAAACTTACTGTGTTGGCTGACCTTTTAATGCATATTGGTACTAGCTACTGTATTAGGATATACTGTATGTCTGATCTTAATGCATATTGGTACTAGCTACTGTATATGTAGGATACATGTATGACCTTAATGCATATTGGTACTAGCTACTGTATGTGTAGGATATATGCATATAAAGTAATATTAGTGAGAACTACCCAACTCCCTTTGCTGTATTGATACTAACTGTTGGTTTTTATAATGCATAGTGGTACATAATACTGTATAATGTGGGATATGTGATGTAATGGACAGAATACCCAAATTTCTTTGCAGTACCATTGATTTAATAATGCACATAGATTATTATTATACTGCATATATGTACTATGTTAAATGTAATGCTGCATTTGTTAACACTCCGGTCTGAATATGGGTTCAATTAACACTTCTCTCTCTGCATTGAAATTCAACCAATCAAGAGATCGCAACTTTCCGTTGCTGCCGCATATTTTAAAAGTTAATTCACTTCCATATCCAGGGAGTAATTCTTCTCAAAGGATCTTCCAATACTATCTCCTCGCAACCTTGAATTTACACTTTGAATTAAAGTATTCCACTCATTGGGCAAAATGAATCTATTATTACTCCAGGAAATGGATCACATAGGGTGTACCTGGGATAGCTAATCCTAACAAATGCTCTTCAAAAACTCTACATTATCACTTTCATAAAACATGATAATGTTGCGTTGTCATCTCGATGCTATACAATGTCTAAATGTTTGCTTTGTTTCGTTTTGCTTATTTGTTGTCCACACCACGTGTTACGAACATAATACAGAGTCTGGATATAAAATGAATCCATGCACAGAAATGGTGTGAAGGAAGTTAAAACTAGAAAACCCTTGAGGGCTTGTCATGAGCTTATTCCCTGAAAAGAAAACCACTTACAGGAGAAATGCAATAGACATTCGTCAATTACATTCAGAAACACAGATTATGAGAACACATCCCTAAGCTGCAGACAATACCCACGGTCCAGTTTTTCTCTCTCTCCCACCTCCTCACCCCCCCCCCCCCTCCCCCATTTTACTCACACAGCTTGGCTGTCAATGTACATACTCAAAATTTGTGGTTTCTTCAACATATATAAATTTTGTGTAAGAAAACTACCTTCCTGTGGGGATAATATTGGTTTACCCTTTAAGAAAAACAGTTCAAAATCACCATGACAATGTTTCTAACTCTATGTATCAGTGAGAAGCTTTCTAATCAGAAAGTACATAAATTCCTATATATATCTGGAGTGTTAGGATATTTGGAGTGTTAGCTCAGTGGTTAACGCCGGTGCCTTTCAATCATAAGGTCCCCGGTTCAAGTCACTCCCAGATTAATGTATGTCCTCCAGTTACAGAGTTGTTGACAATTAACAATTCATAATCATGGACATTAAATATGAATGTAAGAGACTGACTTCGGTCAGCTTGCGGCTTTGATAAGCCAATGAGGCTTCTTCGCGAGTTCCTGCTTGCAGGAGGATCCAATGTACATCTAACCTACTACATTAAACAATTTTCTGTTCTTTTATTCTACTCTTTTCCTCAATAAGTTACATACTTTCATTCATCTGTTTCATTGTTATTGTAGAAACAAGTATTGTACCTTGTGAAATGGCTCTTGAACGTTAAGTTAAGTGTCATAGATGATACTTAATGGTTGTGATTTATTCCTAAGTGTTGCTTACAACTGTTGCATTTCGATACTTACTGATAGAAGGTGGAAACTCGTCCTAGTCCACTGTTGAATAAATCTACCTCATTTGACATTCAGACCTTTACAAGGTAAACAATTTTTTGAATTGCAAATATATATAATAAATCAATCACAAGTATGCAACTAACACTCAATAAAGATTTGTATATTTATATTACATTACTTTGAGTGTGGTTATGTTATTTTAAGTTATATTATATTATGTTATGGTTATATGTTGTGTGTACTGTGGTGAACAATGGTTATGAAACAGACTACAAATTTGACACAGTTAATTTGCTATATACTGTATGCTAAAATGACCATATATATACAGTAGTTGCAACCACTTATAAAAAACTATTAAGCATCCTATTTGCATAAAATTCATCATGTGTGACAACCAATCATCAATTATGCCATAATACTTCTTGTCACGCTTCTAATTCCCTTCCAGCTATAAAATGATATTCAAATACAAACGTCTGAAAGCCCAACAAAATGAACAGATAAAGTAACTAGCTGCGGTTGTAACATAAATTCAGCTTACACGGTGGCTCCTGGTAGAGCTAAAGCAATATGAGAGGTACCTATCTTACGGATAACAATATTGATGTTCTAACATTTCCTTCTTCAGCATTCATACTTCAGCACACACTGGGTGCTTTACCTAAGATGACTTTAAAGGCATTGAAGGCTTGCCCCAAACCGTGTGCGGCCATCTGAAAAAGTTAACTTTCTGTTGCTTGCAAGTGACCATAGGCGTAGGAACCCAATTTGATTTGGGGGGCTGTAACGACTTGCCCGAAAAACATAAGCAAAATATTTTGTGTGTTATTGTGCATATAATATAGATATGCATCGGTTTTTACATTGCATGCCAACAACATACAATTATTTGCCGTGTTATTACCCTTCCATATTGGTTATAACTATTGGGGAAGTCGTTACAATAATAATGATAATAATAATAATATCAGTTTAACCATTGAAAACCACATTGCAAATAATTTCCCTCAGTAGGTGCCCGAAAAATTCTCATCATATTGCCCGAATTTTCACAAAAAATTCTGGTTGGGGGGGGCTGCAGCCCCCCCCCACCTCCTACGCCTATGCAAGTGACATTTTGTTCGTTTCGCTACAAAATGCAGACAGTAATGAAACGTGATACCTTGTTATCTTTAGCTGGACCTGAGATGTCCATCGCTATATCGTTTATACACTGTGCTGTGGGAATTGACCGTAGCTGTATGTACTGACTGTATACTAGTGTCTAATTACCGACAGTCTGGGATCGATGGTGGTGTCTAACACTTCTGTTACACCTCATTCGAAACTAGGTCAGATTACCGGCATTAGACGTTTCTTTTTGCGCGAGTCTTCGCACCCTTTAACCAGTGTATACATAATTCAGTTCCCATGCCATATTTACTACATGCTCCAGTCTACTTGGAATACTCGTTCTGAAAGCATTCGTTTAGCTTCATACAGAACTCTTCTATGATTTATTCATTTAAGAGGCCTTTCCTAGGGAGGTGCTCATCATGCTAATAGCAATAATAAAAACACCACACAAGTCAGTCCCATGGAGAGACTCACATTGTGTAAATAATACACCAAGTCCGTCCATTAATTTCAAGATGCCCGGTTGTGTTGAAATGACACATCAGAGCATAATTTGTCATACAGAGAGCAAGTTAGCTGTGCATAATGACCCAAGTTTTTTGGCTTAAAATAGGATAGTATGTGAAAATATTAACACATAACGTATCTGCTAACTAAGACTTGTGATTTTACCATGAGAATATCAGTCTTACGTATGCATCGCCTCATGCTGGGATCTCAAAATCTCAGCTGGGGCAAAAGTTTAATTTCGGTAAAAACAAAGAAAGCAGCTGTAGATCTAGTTTTGGATTTCCTTTCTTTCCAATTTTTTAAAGATTTTAAATATTAATATTTTGACTTCAGAACATTATGGAAATATGCAAGGTAATTCAGGCACCAACACACATGGCTTATATTTCTTATTCTCCTTTTTTTTTTGGGGGGGGGAGCGGATGGAAGAGGGGGGGAATGTGAGAATCATCAGGTTAACACCTTTGGAAGATTTATAGGGCTGACACAATGTCACAAACTTTAAGTCACATCATACATTATAACTGGAAGATTGATGGGAGAGGATGCCAGAGGAAAGAGGAGGGAAGGGGGATGGGGTGGGGGTAGCAGGACAAGGACTGGGGAAGGATGAAGGAGATATATATTCTGAGGCATGGATTCCTGCACGTTGATCACCACTGGACCATTTGCTTGCTACAGTAAGTATCATTCAGTTAGTCATTATTTATTGATCATAATTCATCAGCTGGAGCAAAATTTTAATTCGGTAAAAACAAAGAAAGCAGCTGTAGATCTAGTTTTGGATTTCCTTTCTTTCCAATTTTTTGCCTCCAAGATTAATATTTTGACTTCAGAACATTATGGAAATATGCACGGTTTCAGGCACCATCACACAGGGCTTATATTTCTTTTCTTTTTTTTTGGGGGGGGAGGGGATGGAAGAGGGGGGAATGTAAGAATCACCAGGTTAACACTTTTGGAAGATTTATAGGGCTGACACAATGTCACAAACTTTAATGAGCTTTGCTGTGAGTCATCGATCGATGCTACAATTATTACTGGAATCAGTTTGAACTGAATATTCAAATAACGGTTCAGACTCTTAGAATATCTTTCTGTTCAATCCAGCAGATTAATTATTAATTATGCATAGTTATGAAATCGTGGGCAAAAGATTGTTCACAAAGGCATTTTATATTTATTTTGGTAGAAATCACGTTATTATTTTTTTTTCCCCCAAACTTCCACCCTAGAAAAGTCTTTTCAACAGTTATTGAAATACCAAATATAGTGACTTTTAATTGATATTCAAGTATGGATTGATTCCTATGGCCTTCTAGTATAATGCATCACGCGACCGATGAATAGCTTAAAACTGAGGAATTGACAAAATTCTGTTGAGTGCTGTTCAGCTAAACTAATTAGCTCCTTTATACAAGAAATGGCAACTATTTTGTAGTACTTTCCTAAGCTGGATAGACAGACAGTCACATCATATATTAAAACTGGACAATCGATGGAGAGGACTGGAGGAAAGAGGAGGGAGGGAGGAGGGGGTTGGGGGGTAGCAGAAGGACAAGGACCGGGGGAGGATGAAGGAGATATATATTCTGAGGCATGGACTCCTGCAGGTTGATCAACACTGGACCATCTGCATGCTAAGTATAATTCAATTAGTCATTATTTATTGATCATAATTCATCATTCATTTTACTTATGAACACCAGCAATATATACTATATGAATTGTCTTCAAACAATAAATGGCACCTCTAAGCATTCACTTACCTGCTATTTGGTATCGATGGCAAGGCCCTATCGCCATCTGCAAAAAGAAGAAAAGGACAGAATAGTCATTAAATGTATGGTTTTCTCATTCTTTAAGATTGATAATGCATATAATTAGCATAACTTAACAATCTTGAGTGAAGGTAGCTGAAGACGTGGGACTATACGAAAACGGACCTTGCAGTGTGCCCGACTGTTACAGATTGAACGGTCTTTAAAATGTGTGCCATCTCCAACCTGCCCTGTACCTGTATACCCATGTATCAATGCATCAATGTTTGATCCAGATGTCCTGGATACTAAATATGGAAGAAACATTCAAAATTTAATCCATACCGAACCAATTTAAATAACCATACATGTATGTTGATAATGGAATCACAAAATTAAACTAACTGTGAGATGAATTTACAGAATGCCTCGATCAATCCCCTTATACTTAATATCATGCAGCTCACCATATGTATATATAAATATATATGTACTGTACCTTTACCAAACTGCAAACTAAGGAACAACGGTCAGCATAGTCATAAAGCTTTTTTAGAACACAATCTATTTTAGTCAACTAAAACTTAACTTTATAGGTTTACAAAAACAAAAAGGAAATTTGGAGATTTAAAGAGTTTTGCAAACAATAATTATTAAAACATAATAATGTTAGTCAGACTGAGAAGTTCCTTCTAGTGTATATAGACTGAGTATTACTGATTCAAACCAATTAAAAATACGGCTTTAAAAGATAGGTTTTCAAAAAATTAAATATAGGTTGAAAAAAAGAGAAAAAAAAAAGAGAGCATAACATGCCAAACAATATCTAGGGATGACTAAAAATCATAAAATGGGGCATTTAAAACTGGCCAATTGTAAAAAGCTAAGCAGTGGTTCTAGAATATATCATAGGCCATACATTAGAAAAGGAGCATCATCGCATTCATCTAATACATTACCCCATGTAACAAATATTGAACCAGTAGCACATATTACAATATAATTATCACATATCCTACAATTTGTTTGTTTCCCATATGGGTACATTATTCAGTTCAAGACCATACTTTTACACTTATCTATGCATTTCTTCCTAAAGCAATAGCAATGAATCGACCCACGCTCAAATTTCTTATCGAATTTAATGATCAGTACTAACTGTGGTCTTCTTCCACCCCTATTGCATACAGCATACAGTATGTACTGCACCCATGGATATAATAATACTTTAACTGTGGTTATTAAGGTATGCTCTGTACAGGATTTCTGTTATAGAGTTTCTTCAACGTGAATTGGCCATGTGCCGCATATTGGACTATACTTCTTGAAACACGAACAATTTACCCTGCAGGGCCTATGTATGACTGAATTCATTACGCTTCTAACTGGATCTACATAATTATTAATCCAATCGCAAAGAATACCATGGTTTTACATTACATCCTTGTTGTCTCACCAAGGGAACCGATCACTAATACGACACGTAAAATGCACGAGCATGAAAAATTCAATACCCTGGAGGAAAAAATGTGTGGGTAAGTATTTACGGTCCCCAGCTTTTATCCACAAAACCATCTGCCACATTATTTTATATATTACTATTATCAGTAATCAGGAAATGGGCTTCAACTACAGTACTACCTAATATGCTTCGAATATATACAGTATATGCAGGCCACAGGTGAAATACTTGCAACGACCATCGGCAACCAATGAAATGTGACCAACCAGAACCAATCTGTTACACTAGAGCCATCTGCTAATAAGTAGAATTTGCAAAAGGTTTTCTTCCAACTTTCAACTACAACGAAGGTTTTTACATTTGAAAAGAAGAATTTATTCACCCTTTGGGAGATGTCTCACTTGAAAGACAAATATATAGGCTGGTGTGGTTGAAATTATACAGGAAGAAGGGGGAACAATTTAAAGTCAAAGTTGGTATCTGAGTAAATGTTTGAACTGAAATATCTTTATGGATTAATTCTTGGGTTTGGATTGGCACAACGTATCAATTGCTAGAGGCTTTTCTTTCACACTCTCTGTTTAATGAAAAAATGTTGGTATTTTTCTAGGAACATCAGAACTGCAAAGATTGTCACTTTGTACAATTTGAGGAAGATACACTCATTTCCAACTTGTTCATTTTGTATACTGCCCATACAGGACTAATAACAATAGGTTGGGAATGTGTTTCCAATCCAGTTAGCTTCTTTTATTTATATTTGTTAATTTTGCAAAATTTGTTTTATCAGAAAAATATGCAAAGTAGTATTGTGTCATAATTGCATATTGCAAGTATTTGAGAATATCAAAACCTGCAGATTCTTTGATTTTAAAATATAACAAAAACAAATGAAAAACTACAAGCAAACCCACATGATCTTCTCAGTCTCCATGAGACAAAGGATAGCATTGTTTAGGTCCTCACAATGCAAGGCTGTCCTTGAGATACTTTGGTACTCAGACTACAAATGAGGGCATTATTTAGGTCCTCACAAAGCAGGCTGTGCTAAAAGACAGTTTGACAATTGCACTACAAATGATAGCATTCCAGATGTCCTCACAGTGCAAAGCTTTCCTCCTGAGGGCATTATTTAGGTCCTCACAAAGCAGGCTGTGCTAAAAGACAGTTTGACAAATGCACTACAATATATCATTCTTTGAGTCCTCCCAACACAAAACTCTCCTTGAGACACTATGGTACTCAGACTACAAATGAGGGCATTATTTAGGTCCTCACAAAGCAGGCTGTGCTAAAAGACAGTTTGACAATTGCACTACAAATGATAGCATTCCAGATGTCCTCACAGTGCAAAGCTTTCCACAAGACACTTTGATACTAGCACTAGACGTGATAACACTATTGACATCTTCACAACACAAAACTGTCATTAAGACACGTTAATACTTGCACTACAAAGGAAAGGATTGTTGAGGTCCTCACGACACAAATCTGTCCTTTACACACTTTGATAATCACAGTACAAATGAATGCAATGACACTTGAGATGTTCACCACCGAAAGCAGTCCACAAAACATGTTTGATACTAGCACTATATATTTTAAGAGAGGATTCCAGAGGCATTTACAACAACAAAAACTGTCCTCAAAAGGAGTTTGATACCCACTCTACTAATGAGAGCATTATTGCAGAGATGTTCACAAATGCTGAAAATGTCATGTAGAGCTGAGACTCATGGTAGAATGATCAAAAGACATGCTATACTGTTCTTCGTATTGAAATAACAATGTACAACCTCACCAAATAACCCCCACACTATTTTTAAGACAATAGTGTCCTCACTACACAAACGATAGCTCCTTTGTAAACAGCAGAATATTTCTCGTCAGAAAATAAACATAATAAGAATATTTGCAGGATTGTAGTCCTCGCAAAGAATAGAATACTTGAGAGAGAATAGACCTCAGGATGTAAACTATTTGGAAACTGGAACTTCAGGTCTCCACAATACAAAAACGATGGCACCTTTGAGACAGTTAAACCCTTACAATGAAACACAGAGAATTATGAGTCCACAAAGTGAACATGAGATCTACTCTAAGACTGTCCTCACCAAAAAATGAGAATATTATTGAGAAAACAAATTTGTCTTCATGATCACAACATAAAGCATCCTTGAAACAGTTACAAGCAATTTTTTGAGACAAATACTTCCTCACCGACAGCAGGTTGCATGAGTTTTAATAGCTCAACTGACAACCACAGCCAAAAAAAAAGATTTCAAAGTGATTTAAACTGTAGAACTTAATGGCCATTAAAGATGTGACATTTGATGAGATAAACTCACCAAAATTCAATTACACCTCTACGTGGACAAACCCTCTGTTGTGCATCACAACTTAAATAAGCTGATAGGAAGGAAACGCTGCTTATAATAATGTGATTACGAGATCGATGCGACGGTACTGATCCAGAAAAGACAACATTTATCAATCTACTGTATTCAGGGGTCAGTGCTGCAAGCTTCTTACCATACATATCTCGCAAACCCCCACCAAAAAAGTTAGTATGTGCATTTTTAATACAAAATAGTC
>KN887780.1:51708-61792 GCA_000934455.1 Apostichopus parvimensis | reverse complement strand
GAGAAACAACTTTACAGATAATAAATTATCACATCGCCTCATCGATGTGTAGCCTGAAAGGGGTGATAAGTACTTTTCCGACGCATATCGATTTATTTATTTATTATTTATATTTTTTTACATTCTACCTTTTTCCGTCTGTATGACATCCCTGTCTATATCTGTTCGTGCTTTCAGCTGATCTTTGATGACGAGTGCACAGAAGCCGAAGGACGCAGTTGGCACATGCAACACTTTTGCTGTTTCGAGTGCGACGCCCAGCTCGGAGGTCAGCGTTACATCATGAAGGAAGGGCACCCGTATTGTTGTCATTGCTTTGAGACGCAATTCGCAGAATACTGCGACGCCTGCGGTGAAGCCATTGGGGTCGATCAAGGTCAAATGTCTCACGAGGGACAGCACTGGCACGCTAACGAAAAATGCTTTTCCTGCTGTAACTGCAAGTGTGGTCTTTTGGGAAGACCATTTCTGCCCAAACAGGGACTGATCTACTGCAGCAGTGCATGTAGCCGGAGTGAAAAGCCAGTGACAGATGCAAGTAGTCGCACTGTATTACTACCATTGAAACCTAAAGCCGGTAAGGTACCCCCATTGCCCCCTCCCAGACAATCTTCCTTGCAGAACAAACATATCCCAAAGGTCACAGAGGGGGGAGGGAGGAGTCGTAAGCCCATCGCCATCCTTGACAACTATTTGGACAGACTTCCATCTGCCCTTGACCGATACCATGAAGCAATGCAGAGGAAACAAAAGATCACCAGGAGATCCTTGCCGGATCTGCATAAACCTAGCCAGGAATTCACGAGGATGGACGACCATCCCGATCAAAAAATGACTCAACGACGGAATAACGCATCCAGCCAAAACTTATACAAGAACGGACATCGCAAAAGCAACCAAAGCCTTCGACAACGAGACGATTACGTCAGCCCGGAGTTTGTTACCTCGAATGGTCTGCCGTCTAATGAAGTTAGAACTGCACAACAGAAGGCTCCGTTATCCAGCGTTAACATGAATGGAGCACCTAAAGGTTCCATGCCACCTAAACACCAAATGCTGAAACGAAGGGATCACTCCGGTTACGACACGGATCCTTCCGATCCAAGCAGAAACTTCCACCGGAAAGCTTCCGTCCGTTCCGAAGGTGGCGATCGAGACAAATGGAGCCCTCACAGGAGGCGGGCGGATCTCAGTCACTCGAGCGAAGGGAACCGTTTCCAGAGACCGAGGTTCCCGAAGACGTCTGTCAGCGAATTCAACGGCTTTGCAGCCAGAAGTTTCACAGAACTTCCCAGACAGAGCAAGAGCATGACTGGATTCTATCGTGGAGAGGAGAGAGAAGATTCACATTACGAGTCCTCGTCTTCATCTTCGGAGGACGAATCCGACTTCTTCCATCATAAAAGTAACGACGGAAGGCCAAGGATAAGGTACATCGAGGTCACAGCACCCAGATCAGCTCCCAGTGTGAAACCAAAGTCAACAAAGGAACGCAAAAAATCCAAAAAGAGGAAAGACGAAAAGGGAAATTGTGTCATTTCGTAGGCCGAGAGTTTATCTCGTCAGGAGGGATGTTAAAAGAAGGTCGATTATTGTATCTATCATCAAAAAGGTATTTCATAATGCTTAAGAGATCTTTCAAAGAGAGAGAGAGAGAGTTTTTGTCATCTCATTATCAAGAAAAACGTCAGCATGTCCATTTATACTGAATTAACCATCACCTTGCACAAGGACTCGTTTCTTACAAAATGTTTTTCATTTTATCGGACTGTATTTCGTTGACATCATTCATATTTCTTTTTTTAAAAGAATTTTATACTGTCTGCTTGTAGACACAATTTATGCTGATGCTTTTAGTCTTTGATATTCTATTCTTTTCTATATAAGTTTCTTTTTCTGTAGATGGTCTCCTTTTTTTTTTAACATATATTTATTATCTTTGGCAAATCACTGCCAAGTTTTGTTGAGCCTGTTCAAACAAATTCATCTTACAAGTGACAGTAATGACATCATTAAGAGCTCTCTCTGCATCAGGGAAGGGTGTCTTTTGTTTGTAAGCGTGACCAAGATTGACAAACGATTTTCGATCAATAGTTCTAAGAAAAATTCCCCAAAATTTGAGTGAAGAAATAATACTTTGCATTCTCATGTGCAAACCTATGTCAGAAGATTTGCTTGGCCTATTTTATGTTCAAGGCTCTCTTATATTAGGACAATCATCAGATATTAAGAAATTTCAAAAGAATTATTTAAACATAGAACTTTCACGATCACAGCGGAAGATTTGTCACCCGTTGAAATATAAATTGTTCACAATGGAACCCTCGAAACAGGGAGCTATTGTCAGATGGTGCTGATAATGCTTTACGGCTAATAACTCTCTAAATAATGCTCAGTAGATACAATATTATTTATGAATATATTCTTTGTGTATTCACTAAGGGATGCTACTACCACAGCAGAAGTTGAAAAGAATTGTGACTGTCAATTGGATGTTTTGAAACTCTTACTTTACACAGTATTAAAAATACAATCTGGTGTGTTTATGTTAATGATGAGGTCTACCTCTACTCCGGCCAATGGAATATGAAGCCTGAAAATGCAAATTATAAATAATAATCCAGCAATAGTCAGTCGATATCAATGGAGCAAAATTGATTTGTGTCATTTTTCATTTCAAAGAATGAATGATTCAAGTCTCTCCTCTACACTTTACTTGGACTGAGGGGAATCTTCCAAAAGTTATCAAACTTTCAATTAATTAGTATTCAGGAGAAATTTTCATAGCTAATTACTTTGTGACGACTGTAAATGCTTGTTAGGTAATGAGCATTACTCGACTAGCAATTGAGGAATGCTAGCCACTTTCAATTGCTTCCTAACCCTTTGGTTCCCAGCTTCTTTAAAACTAGTTTAACTAAAACTAATTCATTTCTATGAAAATCTGGAGTATTTCTTGAACAAATGAATTTGTCCATGTTATGCAGCACTCACAGAAATTCAACCATCTTGTTGACCTCTGACATCCTTGAATATTTACCTCATTATCTATGCATGTTCATTGCAGAAAGTTCTAGCACACTTTTTATTATAGTCTATTCTCTTTTGTTTATACCTCATTCCGATTTAGTTTGACTTTTGTCAGCACAAGTGATTTGTCTCATTTTTAATCCAAAGAGGTCTTTAAACTCACACCAAGTACTTAAATAAAATTAGGTCTTCTTTAAATTCACACGGAAGTACTTTAATAAAAAAAGTCCCCCTCCCCCCACCCCCCCCCATATCTGTAAAGACAATTTCTTCCATCTTGGCTTCATACATTGTTGAGGGGGAGAGGAGAGGGTTTAGGGATCGATGGGAGATCCAAACCTCGGGATCAAAGTGAGAGATGTTTAAGTTGAATCATCACATGTATGATGTAATAATTTGCAATGAATAATTTGGATTTATAGCAGTTATTGACTTTTTTAACTTTAAAATATGGATTTTTTTTTTTATTAATTAATATGATGGTTCTTATGAAGTACAGAATTCTGAAGTGTAAATCTATTATTAAGTATTTCATTTTATACAATGATTTCATTTTGGGAAATATCTTGGGAACTTCATTGTCAATATTCATTTTTGAAATTGGATTGTTATATAATTTCGGTAACACCTTCATTTGTATTTCGTCAACAATTTTTCTTGACTGCTTTGAAAAAAAAATGTTTTTTTGTGTTTTGAAGTCTGTTTACACACGTTAATGGTAAAATCATTATTGGCCATGATTTGTGAAACATTCACTTTTAATCAAAGAAATAGCAAATTTCTGTATATTTTATCATCCCTTTGATGACAAGGTTCTGCAGTTTGGTTCTGATTTTTTGGGTATTTTTATCCAAACACAGCACTATCTTATTCAGTAGCTATATTTGATGTCTTACAAGGTTGACTCACACTTCTTGTTTGAATGTTTATCACATTTCATAAGGACATAAAACATTTGAATCCATTCAGTAGCTATATTTTATGTCTTACAAGGTTGACCCACACTTATTGTTTGAATGTGTATCACCTTTATTAAGGACACAAAACTTTTGAATCTATTCAGTAGCTATATTTTATGTCTTACAACGTTGACTCACACTTATTGGTTGAATGTTTATCACCTTTCATAAGGACATAAAACATTTGAATCCATATCACCGATGCCAGAGTTTCCCAATTTTACATCAGCGAGCTCAAGTTTACACAGGACTTAAAGCAAAAATAGGGGTTAAAATTTTCACCTACCCAATTTCTTAGCCAAATTTTCTGGGTGAAGCAAATAATGAAACTGTAAACTAAAAACAGATGGCTGTATTTTTGAAAAGTTCAGAAAAAAATATAACCCCACACAGTTTTGCAGGGTGCTCTTGCGTTAATGTTACAACAGATTTTTATAAAATGGCTGGACCTCATTGAATTGTGGATCTCTATAATGGGCGGCGTCATGTGGGCTAGTTCTCATTGAAATAAAATGGTGGATTCAATCAATTATGTTATCTTGCTTTGAAAAACTACTTACTCAAAAAGATCATCAGTATTGTCTCAACATTTTAGCATGCTAAATTTTTTTGGGGGGAAAACGGTACTTTGTGGAATGATATGACTCTTCTGTATATTAACGAGACAATGAGGTATTGTGTTTAGTTAAGACAATTAAATTTCTCAAAGAGACAGAATGGCTTTGAAAGTCACAGTATAAACTGCTTCTTGAAGTTTGAGCATGAGTGACCATTATGAGACTTGTTTGGCATACTTTTGGGTTATATTGGTGACTTTTTCAGTGACAACCTAGACACGGGAAACACAGACAGGGTAGGTAGGGGGGTACTTGTTCCTTTGCCCAATAATGATAATTTGTATTATTTTTTTTATTTTTTATGTTTTACAATTGTGTCCAGCTAACAGGTTGCTGAGACAGATAAAAATTATCTGAATATTATACTCCCCCCCTCCACCCCCACCCTGCCTACAATTATGCTGACTCCTTGAGATATTTTATCTTGTGTTTTAAAGTTGTTTTTAGTGGTATGTGTGACTGGTGTAATAGCCTCGAATTTGTGTAACTGTATCTGGACTGTTACAGAAGTACATGACACTTGATATGTGTTGCAAGTTTTGACATATCACCAAAGGTTAGTCATTTTAGAAGAAAAAAACAACAACAAAGCCACAGAGACCATCCAAACCAAAATGACTTTTATCTAGAATATGAAAACCTTTATATTCAGATATAAACCAAAAAAGACCATCTATGAATTACAATTTACAAAGTAAATTTTTTTACTATTTTACTCAATTTCATTTATTTTAATTTGATCATTGTTGAACATCTCGGTAGTTCCCTTGGGGGGAAAAAAGGTGAAATAAGAATTATTACAAAAGTTTGAATGCAGTGTAAAAATTGGTTACATACTTATTTTATTTCTTTTCATTCTTTTTTAATTCAAATGCTGAGAATTTTTTGTGCAAATTTTTCTTCTATAGAAGTTAAGATTATTGCCCTTGCCAGTTTTTGTATTCACATTTGAAACTCTGTAAATAATTCAAAGTACACAAAATATATTTGTTTAAATTTGATTACACAACACTTGTTGTCCTCCTTCCTGTCTGTTTCCGTTTCTGAAGTTTAACAGAGTGTTTGCCCATCGCTTCCAGCATTCAGTCATCGAAGCATCTCAAGAAGAAAATGATGCGAAATTTTCAAGTATGTGTGTGACTTGTCATGATATGAGTAACATGAGTGACGTATGTTTCAAGACCCATAATGTTTAAACATGTTATGAGGGGGCATACACATTCAGTATGTCATATAAGGTGGCCCAGAAGGAACGACAAATACTTCAAGATCACCACCATATCTTCAATACTTCAAGATCACCATAAGATCACCATTTTCAACATCAAAATTCACTTTAAATTCTATAGTAAACAGTCCAACGATTTTGAGTTCGAATTCGCAATCGGCTAACTTTTCCGTCCCGTCATTCCCTTTATCTTCTCTGCCTATTCCAAATATCTTTGCATCGGGTCAAAAAGCTTTATCGTTGGCGCTGTTCATATATATATATATACAGACGGTAGCGTCCATTCATAGACGTAAAGGAATTCTAATACTATAGGGAGTACTTTTCGGACTGTCAGCCAAGCAAACCTGCCCAATTCCAAAGTCCCCGATCTGCCCCGCCCCTCCCCAATTTTGCTTTAATATTCGTTTTATTATTCATATCGCAGTTCACGCCTAGGATTCTATCGAATCGAAAATGCCTACAAGTTATACAACATCGTTCTGTATAAGTTGATACTTTCATTGCGAGATACTACTCATCATTGCGAATTCAATTGATCCTGGTGGATTATCCAGTGACGGATTATCCAATTCTCCGAGGTTGTAACTTGAGCGAATAAGCATACACCTACCCTCTCCCACTCCCCCTCTCCGCTTCCAAATGTGGATGCAGCTGCCAACCCACCCATCCCTCACTACCTTCGCTTTATGGCAAGCCGTTTGAACATTTACCTCTTTATTCTACTTAATTGAATTCCAAAATTTCTCTTAAGCTTAAGTTGAATTCACTTTCACTAAAGCTAAATTGTATTCTACTAACATAAAATACAATTTCACTTAAGTAAAATTGAATTTAGCTAAAGTAAAAGTGTCATTCTTTTTCACTGAAGTTAAATTGAATTTTACTTAAGTGGATTACAATTATGCTTAAGGAAAATACAATTTTTCCTATGTGCAGTTAATTTAACTAAAGCAAAATGGAATTCTACTTAAGTAGAATAAAAATGCACTTAAGCTAAATATAATTGCATTTTACTTAAGTAAAATTCAATTTAGCGTTAAAGTGAACGATCGGTCGTCAATGCTTTGTATGCAATGCTTTGTATTACAATGCTTTGTATTACAACATGTCAATGTTTTGTATTACAATGCTTTGTATTACAACATGTCAATGCTTTGTATTACAATGCTTTGTATTACAACATGGCTGTCGCTTCTAGTTTTACTGATCTTTCTGGTTTACAATGTGACCGAATTCTCTCAAGTATCACAAACACAGTGCAAAATGTAGTCTTGCAGTTAATGCAAGGGAACAATCGCTTCCAGACCTTAAAAAAATTGACTTCGGCCATGTCAAGAAAACTTCGTCAGCATCAGCGATAGGTTGCAAGCAACAAGTACACAAGAGGTGAATGAGTCCATTAGCAGGCTAGTAACATATATTGAACAGATTCAATTGCATGCTACAGAAAATCACAGCAACCATGGAGCATCACCGCTGGAAATTCAGCAGAGAGGAGCTATTGGCAGGCTACGACCAGAAAAAGGTACAATTCGAGTAAAGTTAGAAATCCAAGCTACACTATATATCAGTATATATGCTTGACTACTAAGTTATAGTACCGTATTAGAAGTTCATTAGTTCTCAGCCTTTCTATATATTTCATTGTTGGCCTCTGGACACTTGTTTCTAAGTTATACCAGCCTCATTTCCAGGTTATTTAATTTACAAGCCTCTAAAAATAATATTCTGTTTCCTTGGTCATCCTCTACGATGTATATTGTTATCATGCAGTTATTAATCTTATTGTAGTAGTGTAGTATGGTATTATGTTCGTACATACACAACGAAAGCTGGACAAATATGGGGCAATGGCCGCACATAGTTACGTAACTAGTACGTCTTGAACGTCTGTCAATAGGATACAAAGTCGGACTTCGCGGCAAGTGACGCAATGAGTAGCAAACTGATTGACCAATCACATTTCACTTAAGCATATTTCTATTTCAATTAAGTGAAATAGATTGACCGATCACATTTCACTTAAGCTAAATTCTATTTAAAATGCAATTTAGCTTAAGTAAAATTGAGAAGCTGTTTGCTTAAGTAGAATAGCATTTTACTTAAGTAGAATAGCATTACACTTGAGTAGAATTGTATTTTACTTAAGTAGAATTGTATTTTACTTAAGCTTAATTCAATTAAACTTACTTAAGCTAAATTGAATTTTACTTAGGTGAAATACGATATAGACAAAAAAAAACCTTTGAACTTAGGCTAAATTGAACTTTACTTATGTGAATTACAATTAAGCTTAAGTAAAATACAATTCTACTTAAGTAAAATACAATTGTACTTTTTTAAGGAGGTAAATATTAAAACGGCTTGCCATAACGCTTATGCATAAGGAGGACTACTCTCACTTCCCTCTTCAATGATATATACTCAGTATATTTCGACCTTTTCCCTGCAGTGTATAAACCTACAATTATTGTGTACAAAGCATAATATACACGACAAATGCTGACGACGAATGCTACGATGAAGTTACGACCACCGTTTGCGTTGTATAATCATAATATAAGTATAGGGAATTACAGACAATGTCTTCAGTCTCACAGCATTGATGAAAGGGACGCGTGATATGCTCAAATCAATTGTAGCATGCGCCATCAGCAGGATACCAGGGAACAATCTAACGCTTGTCACGTGTAACATGTGCGTCACTATGTGTATCTAGGACGGGATATAGCCATAACATAAAGTGTCACCTTACTAAAAGACGGAAACCAAAGAAAATATGATTATGCTGTACAGGGTTTTGTCCGTTAGCTCAGTTGCATAGGGTCTATTGTAATTATGATTGAGAAGTGGGGAAAAGTATTCAAATATGTTCACGCCTCGCTAATTCCTTAGAATTTCACTCGTGATTGATAACGTCACGATACTCCCAACTGTAATAAGCGTTGTTCTTGAAAGGTCTCGGCTTAGATATATTTGGGAGATTTGGACCATTCCTAAGCCCTCCACCTCCCCTCCCTTTTGTGTTTGGCAACCTTAGTATTTATTAGCAAAACCTTGCGTTTAGGGTTACTATATAGACCTCATTTACTTCTAGATATGGATCAGAATGTACCATTTGACATTGCAATTTGTAACAAATATTCTGGGGGGGGGGAGGGGGAAGGGGAGGGGGAATCCCCATACCAAGGAGACGACTTATATTACCCCAGGACAGTACCCACTCTATTATGAAATCCTTCATTCGCCTCTGGCCCTCCCATAAAGGTTTAGTCCCCTACGTTAGTCGGGAGGAATTTTTTTTTAAGCCAGCAAACACACTGTGCGATTCACATTGTACCGTAAACAAACCAACAAACTGTTGATGTCTGTATAATAGACTAGCCTATATAATCTGCCAAGTACATTATATATACAATACATTGATACATGGGATTAATATATTCAGTGGGGGTGGGGGGTTCACGAGGGCCAAGGATTAGATTGGTCGAGGATTTAACAAGGTTTGACGTGAAACATTCCCTTCCAACCAGCTCGCCCATATCCTTGCGCATCCCGTACGACCAGTCAGTATAGTCTTTTCACCATTCCCAAGGTACCAGTAAGCATAAACAAATAATCTTTATCGTTCCGGTGAATAAACAAATTGCCACTTTATCAAAGTTTTATACACAGGTAGTCCATATATGCGTTCAAAGTTCCACTTCGTTATCTGTCCCTTGTTTTAGTTTCCATATGTAAAATTTATTAGACATTCCCTGAACTAAACTTACGTAGGCCTACAAAAGCACAGTTCCAATACTATTTCATAAATACATATCGGCGTCTGATATAGCTTCGATATTTTCAAGCTTATAGATTTGTAAGCTTAAATATAGATAATATTCTTTGTCATGTACATTTTCTTCCTTGTTAATTGAAATTAATATGTTATCATAGGGGATGAGAGGATACGAATTGTATAAATAACTAGTTTAGTTTACGTAACGGATACAGGCATAGTCACGAGACAATACTGACCTATATCACTGTTTGGCGTTATACTATTTATAAACTTCGCTTGTACAGTAAGTATTGCAGACTATACATGACTTCAGTTCCAAAGGATAAGTCAAAAGAGTGTGCTGTTCTGTACAATACTGTAAAAGGTAAGTCAAAATTTAGCAGGTATACGGTATATATCTGTCTAGCTTTATCGTAAACTAATAAAGCTACTGTATTGATACAGGCGTGTATATGCATAATAT
>KN887780.1:6366-37604 GCA_000934455.1 Apostichopus parvimensis | reverse complement strand
ACAGTATATATAAATATACTGTCCTGCCAGCATATGCATCCCTATCCCTGACCATGACGAAGAATGATATAATCATTTTTAACACACAAGCACGCTTGATGGCTGCATAATTAACCCCATAAGCTTGGCGAGAAGAGCAGTATGATATGGGCTATATCGATACAACAAGTACTAGCGCTAACATTAATGTAGCTATTTCGTGATGTGGGGAGGAAACCGAGGAACGCTACCTCCCCAAAACCCAGGAAATATTATTACCCTGAACTGTTTGAGTTTTTCCATTTTACTTTCAGGTGCACAAATCATTGATCTGATGATGTTGGTGATTGATGTAACTAAAGGCATGCAGACACAGTCAGCAGAGGTAAAGATGAAGGATCATAAAGTTATTGGTTTGTGGTAGGGGTTACCAATTTACCCTTCATGGGTGGGGGGGGGGGATTGGGAGATGGATATGAGAGGGGCTTCTGTATCTTATTGAGTAGAACTATATATGGACAACACCATGGTGTACATGACACATAAGTCAAAAATACGAAAATATGAAAAAAGGCTTCATTGAAATTACAGTACATGTATTAAAGAATGTGTTATACTTTATAGACAGGTACACTCTACAGAAAAATGAAGACATTTTGAGCTTAATCAGCATGGTGATATGGTTACTGACTCTGTTTTGTCGATTACACTCAATAACTTTCACCAAATTTAGATTTTCATATGTTTCCTTTTTTTCTTTCTTTAATAGCAGCTGTTTGTCAGGTTATAATTTCCCTGTTATATGTGTTAAAGGAGAACAACATTTTGTTACTCTTGCTGTTGTTGGTACATACAGTACGAGTGGATTTTCATAAACTTGAAAAGTCCATATGAATGTTACGGTTCAGAAAATTGTGTAAAAGTAAGTTGGCCTGACGTTTCGATCCTAGCAGGATCTTCTTCAAAGGCTAAATGACAAGTAGAGATTCAGAAAAATAACGGCAATTTCTGCAGCATTGCCTTCTCTCAAAGACTCTGCTAGTGTCCTACAGAGCAATTTGCCAAAAGTTAATGAGTTTAGTTGGAGCAGGAAGTCTTGCTAGTTATGACAAAATGGTTTTATTGCAATCAGTGACAGCTGCATATCTTTTGATTTTCACCCTCAGTGCCTAGTGATTGGTGAGATTGCCTGTAAGAAGATGTTGGTGGTCTTAAATAAAGTAGATCTTCTGCAACCAGAGAAGAAAAAACAACAGATAGATAAGGTATGTACACATGATACTGAAGCAATGTAGTGTGTTTATCCTTTGGACCTCATTTGGGGGGGGGGGTGGGGGGGTGTGTGGTGCAGAGGGGTTTATTATAGAAGACAAGGCTTCGAGTTGCTGTTTTAGCTAAATACATTTCAATGGAGTTAGCAACTGTGTGTTTGAAAATTTTCTTCAGTCTTTACTCAAATAAATTTGCTCAACGGTAAAAATGATTGGCTATACCGGTCTAATGGAAGTATTCTTGAAATGTGTAACATGATCGATGGAAATGTCAAAGATATCTATAATAGAGCAAATCTAAGATACATAAAGTTATGTATGTAGATCTCTCAACTTGGTATCCGTAGCTGAAGATTAGATAAAGGTAACCTTAGACTCTATCCCTTGTGATCACTCTTCATGTATACAGAAGAGTTTATTATAGTCTAGACTGTTGCCTGTGTTTCAAAGAAAGAAGTTGATTCCAATTGGATATTAGTTTTGAAGAAGATCTGATTTGTTCGGTACTTTTACCTTTCTTTCCCTTCAATTATGATCATCCTTGGTCAATTTATTTCCATAGTTGATATTATTTGGTATTTGGAAATACAAGAGCAAGTATTTTGCAGATTTGCTTATTTTCCTTCAAAATTTAATTTATCTCTAGATGACTAAGAGGATGTTGAAAACCTTGGAGAATACCTGTTTTGCTAACTCTCCTGTCATATCTGTTGCTGCCAAACCAGGGGGACCTGACGCCCCCGAGGTGAATGCCGAGGGAGTCGAGACCTTGATTGAGGTATGCTTGACTCATTTACATATTTGTAAATTTTTTCTCTACTTTTCCACAGGTTTCTCTAATTGTTTATGAAATGAATCCCTAGCTGCCGAACCATCTCCCCTTAGCTCTGCAAATTCTTATGAAAATGACTTTACTTTGTATGATTTAATTCTCCCTGCCTTACAAGAATGCCATTGTCGTTTGATCGAAAACACCAATTGAGCAGAGAGGGAGAATTTTGTGCTGCTTGAAATCTTTACATGTAAAAACCATTACACATAACTTTTAAAATCACATTTATTGATAACATATATTGAGGTGTTGCCTCGTTAGAAGAACAATAGTCAATTAGAAATAGGTATTCAATGTTGCAGATTTCACACACGGATGGTTCTGTACTTTTGTCCGGGATGCATATTGGGCTTCAACAAGGGTTTGGTTGTGTTGATTGTCTAACAGTTAAATTAGTGTTGTGCTGCAATGATTATTGATACACTTTGCATTTTATTCTCTTGGGAATCTCATGCTACGACTGTTCTTCTGTAACTTTACAGGAGTTAAAACGTCACGCCTATCTACCTGCCAGAGATTCAACTGGTCAACTTCTCTTCTCGGTGGATCACTGCTTCGGCATCAAGGGTCAGGGTACTGTGATGACCGGGACCATGCTGAGAGGCAGAGTAGCCGTCAACGATGTAAGCACTTAAAAGACCAGGCCTGACAGTTTGATAGAAATGTCACAAACTAGTGCTCCTAATTTATGACAGTTGTGCTATTTCTGTTTTCCCATTCAGTAGTCCCATATAACTAAAAAAAAAATAATATTATTATTTGGTCGTACCTTTTGGCTGTCAACGGGAACAGGACATTTGGAAGATCATTTGAAATGGAAATAAAACAATGTGAAAGCCTATCAGAATCATTACAAGATTTCCAAAAAGGTCAAAGGTTTGAATTTTCAGATGCAAATATGAAATTTGTACATATTTTTATGCTGGACAACATGAATGTGTTGAAAGTTAGAAACTGTTTGCAATCTGGCATAAAAACTTTTGTTTGTGTTTGCTCCTAGCTCAAGAAATGGGGGTGTTAAAGATCAGGGAAACACTTATTTTTAGTTTTTGCAAATTGAATTTTGCACATTATATTAATCTTTTCTTTTTATCAGACGGTTGAAATCCCTTCCATGCAAATCACACGTAAGGTTAAATCAATGCAGATGTTTCGCCAACCTGTGGAGTCAGCCATCATGGGTGATAGGGTTGGCATTTGTGTGACACAGTTTGACCCTAAGCTGTTAGAGAGGGGTCTTGTATGCACCCCTGGATCCTTACCAACCATAGAAGGTAAGTTTATGTGACAATCAGCACATTTATCATGAAATACGAGAGGAAATCACCTGGCAAATTTAAATTAACTCTATGAAATCAGCTTCTAGTGAAGTTCACTAAATAGTTCAATTGATTCTTTTAAAATTTTTAGGTAGATTTTGAAGATTGTAGTGAATTGTTTGACATTGCCAGGAATATCTGTTCTGATGTTAGTTTGGTCATTAGAATATTCATGACTGCCCATTGATCATGGAAAAGTGACTACATGAATATTGACGAGTGGAAAGTTTCCACTTTTTGTACATGTTATGTATGCTTGGTCAGTACTAGTGATAATGTACATTTGATCCTGTTGATGGAAGGACCCTTCTGTAGACTACCATAAACGGAAGATAACTTAGTTATTAAATGCCTATATTATTAAAAACTCATTTAGTAGAATTGACCCAGTCAGTCTTTTTTTTGGGGCATAAATGTTTTGTAGTGAAATTAAATTTTGTTGACCCTGATAAAGACAGCAGTTATAGGTTAGGTTAAATTCTAAGATAAATCAACACTATAATTCAACACTATAATTTTCAAAATGGACTTCTATGAACTAATATATTCATAAAAACATTAAGGGAAAAGCAATCCCAATCATTATCTGGTGTGTGACACAGATCCTGGTGATAACTAACTTCCTCAAACAGCTTAAAAAAAAAAAAAATAGTTTTATATTTTGGTCAAATGTTTATCAGCATGAAACATATGCCTCAAATATTCGATTATAGCTGTAAGCCACAATTGTAAAAAATGTTATGACTCAAATATATTTTGATACTGATTCATGCTACTCAGCAGTTCCTCAATGAATTTTTTTTTTAGATTTATGTTTGGTTCACAATATTTCATTTTTCTTTGAAAAAGCTGCTGTAATATCGGTCACAAAAATTGGGTACTTCCGAGGGCCGTGTGCAACGAAAGCCAAATTTCATGGTGAGATACCAACTTTTGCTCGATTTTTAAACAGTATCAACTAATAAAGGGATATTTCAGTTGCATTTCAAGGAAAGCAAAGGTTATTCCACACAGGCATAATAAAAGTTCCATCTCAATAAATATGGCTGTTTGTTTAGGAACCCAGATTTGTACCAGAGAAAGCCTCTTTGCAGGAAATGATCATAGTAGGTGGTCTTTCATGTCATTATGGCATGTTGTCTTTGAAAACCTTCTTTCTTTCCTTGAATAAACTTTTACAAACTGTTGGTTTCTCCTTGAATCGTAATACACTGAGAGTGTTTGTGTCACTATTAATGTGCCTCATGTGAAGAGATGATTTCAAGTTAGAATGAAAAATATTATGTTGCCGTGCTTTATTTCACTCACTCTGCCATATATATTAATAGATTCACCAAATGTTAGAAATTCCTATCTTTGCTTTGAAATATGTTTTAATCAAGATGAAGTTTTCTAACCTAATGGCAGAGAACATTTATCTGCATTTTTTTGGAATTAAAAACAATAAAAAAAATTTTTTATAAAATTCTCTTCTGAAATTAGGAGGGGCTATTTTTGGTTGAGTGTATGTAATAGGTACTTTAACCTTGTGGAAAAAAAAAGCACATTATCCTGTGTGTTTAATAATAGGCCGGAAAAAATCTGCAAACTGACGGACTTGGTCATAAAAAACGACTCCTTCCACTGTCCCACCCACAAAATAAAAAATATGTATATTCTAAAAAAAATTAAACTTGAAATGAATTAATAACAATGAATGGTTGAAATATTTTGATATTGTACTGTATTGAACCTGTATATGTTTTACCATCAGTGACCATGGGACATGAAACCGTCATGGCAAGGGTAACATTCTTTGGAGATGTGCCAGGACAGTCCTACCCAGAAAGAGAAAAAAGTAAGCTAGAATTTTACTTTGTAGACCTTAAATCTATCGTCACAAAAGTTAGAGTTGAGTTGAAGTTGACTTAGAGTTGAAGTTACAGTAGATCAGATAGTAGTAATTGATACTCACAGCTATTCTACAACTTGCTCTCTACGACTGCAGCTACTTGTAGGATGTGGTTGTTAAAAAAGTGGGGGGGGGGAGGAGGAAGATATATCACAAATTGATGTTCAAAGGTTCAAAAACTTCTGCACAAATATCACTTTATAAGGTAAAGGATGTTGCAACAGTGCGAGTTGTAATGTAATTCTTAGAAAAGAACAAAATTACTGTAGTGACAAGCTAATTTACCAATTGTGAATGAAACTCTCAAGATTTTCTTTAACTGATACTATTTTCAATTATTTTACAGAGCAGTCCCATGTTTAAAAGTTAGGATATATTATAACTTGAAAACACCCAATGCTTTTAGTGACAAACATTAAATGTCCGATATCTTTAATGATTTGCAGAATGTGGTAAAGACGATTCAATGAACATTAGACTGTATACATTGTAAAAGCCTTCTACGATGTTTAAATGTAACAATGTAATCCTCACATTCTATTCATCTATGCTGGTTTATTCTTGCAATGGAATAGCTGTGTAAAGTGAAAGTCGTCCGAGGGGTGGGTTCTGGGTAGGAAATTGATCTTGCAAGCCACATTGAAATTGTTTATATGAAATCTGAGGGCTTTAAAATGCATGATGTTCTACCTCTCAAAACAGAGATGGAAATATAATATTATATTGTAACTAATAAGTCACAAAGGACTACATACACATTGTCCATATGTAATGAGGAAATCTTATCACAAGTCTGCACTATAGAAAAACTCTGCAAAGTTGCATTTATATCGCCCTTGCTGTTTTAGTCATTCTGTGAATTGCTGATTTTTTTTAATGTAATCACAGACCAAATCTACATGCAGGTTGCAGAAAATTTGTGCTCAAGCTGCAATTTGGCCACCCATGTTCTATGATGTTGGTTAATTGTGTATTGTAGGCAATCCTGTAGAGATTTTGAGAAATGTGTTGTTTTGTTGATATTAAATAATTGTAAGATTGTAAGAGTATTTGTAAAGTTAGCCAATATTTTTCCTTTGTTTTTTTCCCCGTTTTAGTTGCCTTCAGTTTTGACAAAGAGTACCTCTATCAAGATGAATTGAAGGCCCAAGTTAAGAACAAAGGCAGCTCAAATAAAGAAAACCAGCCAGAGGAAGATGCCCTGCCCTCTAATACACTCCAATGGGCCCTGCTAGAGTTTGAAAAGCCAATCACATGTCCTGTCAACTGCCTGGTGATTGGTTCAAAGTTAGACACAGATATTCATATCCTTTGTATGAGGCTATTGACGTGGTATTACTAGCTTTGAAGTTATAATATATTATAGAACTGAACATTGTCAGTTCAAATTTACAACAATGGGATTTTGGAATTCTCATTGTAGGAGAAAGTCATAGTGGAAAGTTTTGTCACATTTAATAACTTACAATACGTATATCTATATAAAGATAATTTCAAATATCACATGGGGGTGACATGGGTATTGTATTAGCTGACCTTGAAATTGAAATCAAGAAGTATATTTTAATAGGAGCATGAATTCTGAGACAGTCATAGCTTCAACCAAATCATAGTTATGGTCTACCATCTTATACTAAACCTGTGATTCCAAAATTTGTTGGTAAAGTAATAACAACCTCGCTGCTTGGTAAAGGTTCTGGGGTAATGCTGCCTGACATGTATTAATCATTTTTGCCTTCATTTGGAATTTACAGGATACTTGAAAAGTCAGATGATCATTACCCTGCTTGTCATTCCCTGGGCAGACCTTTGGTTTGCTTCAAGAGTGCTTTGAATTTGATATTCATTGCTTTCGAGGGGTGACCAGTATTGTTTAGTGTTAAAGCAGTGGAGGGTGGGGGAGTTGGCATGAGGGAGATGTCGTGGGGGACTATAAAGCCATTCTACAGAAAGTAGTTGTCTTGTACAAGCATAAATAAAGTAGTCTCTGGTTAATCCTTAACATGATCCTCACATTCTAACACTTGCCGCTTGGCTTTTCATGGCTATTTATTAGACAGCACAACGGATAAGGTAAAGTACCACCTTTTCTTCATATTTGTTATCGTTGATTAGAACTTTATTACTTTATTTTTTCCCTTCTACTTGTTTGGGAGGCAGGATTTGGGGTGCGGAGGGGACTAAACTGCTTGCAGCTATTAGTTCGAACATCCTTGAAGATATAGATTATTGTATCACATTTAGCCAAATATAATAGCAAGATGATTATATTTGATACTGTGATACATAATTTGAGAATGACCTGTGTACACATTACTGTCATGAGTGTAGAAAGATGAGGTTTTATGGACAGGCAATTATTTTCCAACAAATATACAACGAAAGAAGAAAGGTGAACTACTGTGCACACATCGGAGGGTTCCGGGCAGATGTTTGGCAAATTTTCTTTGTGCCTTCCCCCTCGCCTCACACATATACACACATGAAAGTAAAATAGAATAGTAAATATAAAAAATTACGTCTTTGATATGTGAGTGTAGACTGTAAGCTCAGTGGTTAACGCCGGTGCCTTTCAATCATGAGGTCCCGAGTTCGAGTCACTCCAAGATTAGTGTATGTCGTCCAGTTACAGAGTTATTGACAATTCATAATCATGGACGTTAAATATGAATCTAAGAGACTGACTTCGATCAGCTTGCGGCTTTGATAAGCCAATGATGACTTCTTCGCGAGTTCCTGCTTGCAGGAGAATCTTAAAATACATATCAGTTTGCGGCTTTGAATGCAAGATATCAAGCTGTTGCCGTTTATATTTTCGGTGATCTTTTTACTGGTCATTTCATCCCGTCATCTCTTCATGTTTGAATACATGGTAGTGATAATATTTCTTTCCTTTTACAGGAGTACGTAGCAAGTTATCTGCCTGGTCTGAAAATATACAAGACAAAAACAAGGGAAGGAGTAGTAGACAGGGTAAGTCTGTTTGGGGGATAACCTAATTATTATCTGATTCAGTGCTGCTTTATTATATTATTATTCCAGATAACATTCTTTTTGAACGGGCAAAATAAGGTTATTGTTTAGAATTATGATCCAATGATCTCTTAATATATAATTCCTCTGATAATAGCTAATAACACCACCAACTTAAAGCTGCATCCAAGTTAGGAAAATTACTGGAATTGACTTTGACTCAACTTGCCTACTCTGGGATCTGATGAAAGAATGCTGACTTAGGAAACAAGTGGCTCATTACAACTCCTGTTTAAGCCAAATTTAATATTTAACCATTTCTTTGAGATGACATCATCTGTTTTTCTTGCATGGACAGATGACTGATGAATACAGCATCATTGGCCGAGGACTCTTCAAAAAGGAGACCAATCTACAGACATTCGTTGGTCTGAAGGTCAAACTCTCTACGGGAGAGGCGGGAGTCATTGAAGGAGGATTTGGTCAGAGTGGCAAATTTAAAATTAGGATACCGAGTGAGTACTTAGTTTAGTAGAAGAAAAGGATCAGGAGGGGGGACACTCAAGTCCCCATCAAGGACCCTATAGGAGAGGGAGAAAACTGAAGACACAAACACTCAGACCCGATTACAATGCTTAAAGTGCTTGTCCAAAGCATTCTTAAACCCATTCACACTACTTGCAAGTACAACTTGCTCTGGCAAACTGTTCCACTCATTCACATCCCTATTAGAAAATAAGTTATGCCGAATATTAAACCTACTTTGTGACTTTTGGAGTTTAAGACAATGACCTCTTGTACAACTACTATTAGCAAACATGAAAAAGTCAGTGAAGGATAAATTGTCAAAACCATACACAATCTTGAAAACCTGAATCAAGTCACCACGTAACCTCTTAAGCTCCAGTGTGGTGAGATTAAACAGTTGTAACCGCCTATAATAAGGAACACTCTTTAAGGAACTAATCATCCTAGTAGCCCTCCTCTGGACCTTTTGAAAACAACCTCCCAAATCTCAGTCAAGCAAAACTGCCATGTTGCAAACCCCTTTCCTGAAAAACATGTAAGTTACCCCAAAGACCCTGTACAAGACATTCTGAGTATGAAGTTTATTGCTTTCATTAAATTAAGTGCACTTTATGAAGAATCTTTTAAGGGAAGGTGAGAATTCTTTGCACTAGTCACAATTTTATTAAATATTGAAGGAAAAGAAATTACTGGTGGAGTTGGCATTTTTGGTTCACCAAGTTGCCAGTTGCCAGTTCATTCCCTCAGACATGTTCTATTCATTGGAACATTCAAGTAATTTCAAAATATAAGCATCGCTTCATTCCCTAGGACATGTATTCATTGCATTGGAACATTCAAATGTTGTCAAAATGTTAACTTCTTTAGGTGAAAATGGAGCCACTGTAAAATGTGGTTTAAAAAACTAGTAGTTGTTTTAAACATGTTTGTGAGTGATGAATTTGAAAAAATTGTAAGATTAAACAATTACAGAAGTATGTATTCATAGAACATTGATTTGATCACATAAAACAATAATTTCATCAATTTATAGATAACTTCGAATTGTTAACTTTATGATCATTGCAAAAGCATCACTTTTAATCTATTTGCAAAGAGCAAGATATTTGAATCTAGAATGGGAACAATATAATACACTTTTCCTATATGGTGCCAGTCAGAAGCCCTTCAATACAACTTGTGATTTTTATTGTATGAAGCAGGTCTGATCTCTGGTACATTGCATATAAAGATCACCATCATCGAAGTGCTGGATGAATCAGTTGGTATAGCACTGTACAAATGTTTCTTTGCTCTTTTCAATTCGTTTATAATTTCCCCGTCGGTTTTGCTTGATTGTCTCATAAAATGAATGTCTTAAAATTTTGACAAATGTCCCAAATCAGTTTATCAAGTCGTATTGTTGAAGTTCTGTCCTCTTTACACATTTCTGAATCGGTTTTATAGTCAGTTTTTTAAAATAAACCCTGTTTTGTTTTTCTTTTTCAGATGGACTTAATGCTGATACTTCGACACAGCTTTCTTCCTTGTCAAAGAAGAAAGGCAAGAAAGCCCAGAAAGGTAGAACCTTTAATGATCATTTCCACATCGAAAATTAGGATGTGCTGTTTTAATTTCATAAACTTTTATTAATATTACCAAAATTGTCTGTAGAACTACAGTAAACCACTTAGATTTTTGAACCAACACCTTTCTCGGATCCCTTGATTTTCCAGCCTTCACATCTAGCTGTTCTTTTGCGCACACTTTCTAATAACATCCTCAATTCGTTGCTAGGATTGAGTATTTGTGCTAAATCTATTGATGATATTTGATTTATTAATAAAAATAAAACCCCATAACTTGGACTAGTTTTATTTCAAAATAATGAGGGAAAATTAAAATTTTTTAAGATTTCCAACTTGTGTTCTTAATGTGGTTAATACGTTTTTAAGGGGAAATGCTCTTGGCGACCAAATGTTGAGAATCTATTCAATGGAGGCAAGTTCCTAGCTCATGAATCTTCAGAATGTGAAAAATATCTAGAAGAGTGTCTTTGCAATTCATTAAACTATGACTGGGCAGGTTTGGTATAATTTCTTGGCCACAAACAAAGAAATGACATATAATACCACCGGCAAAGGAAACGTGCAAGAATGTTCATTTGATATCCCTAATTAACCTAGATACCTAATTACCATTTGCCAGCTGAGATAGTTTTCATCTTATAGAAATTCAAAAGTCAATGGTGGTGATTCCTTGCCACATTTCCTACAGGAACAGTTTTAGGGTAAAATTGCAATTATTTGGGGGCAAGTTTTGACCACTGTTGGCAGGAAGGTTCTTGTGCATAACATGTATGAAGTTTACATCCAATCTTGATTTTTGCCAGATATCTTGCTTGTAAGAATTTAAATATTTTGTCCTCTGTTGACCTTTGATAGTCACAGAAAGACTTGGGGTTCTTTTACTCATGACGGTGGAACTACACATTATCTTTGCTCTAGTGTTGGCGTTATCAAATTTACAATAAGGTGACCAGACGTCCCAGATTTAAAAGTTTCCCGGAATTGTCCCTGGAGTTCATTTACTGTCACTGATTATTCCCAAACTTGAAAAAGGCCAAAAATAATGTAAATTTGAAAAAAAAAAGAAGATGCCTGTTTCCATAGAATGTAGAGACCTGGGCATTTGACCATCTTACTTGAAACATAGCACCATCAGACATCAAGATCTCAAAATCCCACCCATCCATTAAATGGTATAGTCTAGATAATACCCTTGATGTCAACATCAATGTTGTCCCCGGTATCTTAATTTTCAAGGTTATTTAGACGTAAAATATCCTTGACCGACTCAAAATGATTGGGTTCTTTTACTTACTATACTGTAGGAATAATTGTGTTTATGAGGTTTTCAGATTTTGTCCTCTGATGATCTCAGTACTTTAACTCCACATAAACAAACAATATTATTGTTGTACTAAAGTGGATCAATATGTATACATACACACAGTGTATAAATTCTCAGTGTGTGGTTTAGCAATGGTTCATTCCATTTTATCATTTCAGATGATGCAGCTGTTCCAGATCCACCAGCACAAACACATCAACAGCCAATCAAAATACTTCTCCAGTTTAAAAGATACATCTATGACAGCAAGAAACAGATAATTCAGACGTGACAGTAGGCCATCTATTGATGAGCGCTCTGGTGTTGGGAGTTGATCGTGCTTGCATCATTAACGAGATGATAAGGGGGATGACTATTATCCTTCAAGATGAAGGTGATCTGTGGTTCCAGGTGAAAGACCCAGCTAACTGTCCTAGATGCTTGTATGATCTACCTAATAGACAAGTCTGGGATAGTTGTCTCGTCTCAATGTAGCGGGATTTTATTTAAGAGTGGTGCTTATGGGATAGTAGCTTTAATTCCAGCAGTTAAAGTGTACCTTTCAGTGCTCGTAAAAACAAAGGGAATACAACATTGGACATGGTGATAGACATGTATTGCATCTGGGTTTGGTGAAATTGAACAGACTAGCGAGATAGCAGACTGAAATACTTTGGTTTCGCCTCGGACTGCTATCTTGCACCATCAAGATGGCAATTTTTGAAAGCCTTCTCAATTCGGCATACCAAGTCCCAATTCGACATACCAGTGGGATTTTTCTTGTGTGTTGCCTTTGTGTTGCCTATGGCATAGTACAGTAAGAACAACCTAGTACTATCATTTGAGTAGAAAAAGTGTTCCTATTAGGACTTGCTAAAACAATGAACACATGACAGCACTTTTGAAGGCATTCACAGATCAGCCTGATAGTGAGTCAACAAAATAGCTATTTTGGCATTAATAACCCTATCTATGTAGGGTAAAATACATAAATAACCACTGAATTAGGTAAATGATCAGTAGAAAATTCAGTCATGACCGAATGAGATGCAATCATGACATTCCTGCACATCTGTGTGCACAATATCAGCAATCTTGTGAAGTACGGAATGTCATAACGTCTAAGGCAGATTGAACACTAGTACTCGTGTGTCTGGCCCACAAGCTGTTCAGGATTTGATCAGATTCATGGGTAAGTTGTTCAGTAATTGTCATTAGTTGAAGGAATCTAGAAATGTGTCTTAGATTGATGAGCAATTGCACTCTTACTTTGTGTAATACAGTGTCTGTTTGGCAAGGTTGCTGAATGAAGTGAGCAAGCTGCTTGAATTTTGCAAAGGAATTTAAGGCAAGAACTGGTATCATGACTAAATGCTACAGTAATATCCCTATAAAATAGTTGGGTTTGAGTTTGGTTAAAACTTATGACATGACACTAAAGTCCCATATATGGATGTAATAAATTTACTTGATAAGTAGGTTTTCACTGTCAGGAAAGAGAAGATGGAATGTGAAGAAGTCCGGAAGTGCATTTTCCTGTGATTACGGTTAAGAAGAAAAAATCACTACGCAATAAAGTTATCACAAGCGAATGAAAACATTATTTGCTGCTTTTTAATGGTAAAATATAGAAGTGTGTCTTAGTGGTATCCGATACACCTCGCATTCACTAAGACTTTAAGCTTATCGAATCAAATGACCTGCTAATGTTTTTTCACTTTCTTAAGTTTGATTGACAGGTATTGATGATTTAAGTTGTTTGTTTACCCTTTCAATCGTGAGTATTTTGGTATATTTGGTCTTCAAAATTTGGTCTTCAAAATGACTGGTAAAAGTATCCTTTGGAAGTGTGTGTTTGACAATCGGTTTATTTGCTATCATGTTTCTAAAACTGAGCTGTTAATGCTGCAATCCATGCTGAAAACCCTTCATTCCAAAGCAGGGATGATCTTAGATTATTTTTCAATCTGTTTTGTTGGGAAGGCCTGGGTTGTCAAACGGTACATTATGTACGGTAAATTACTTTTTTCAGTTTCGCTGTAAGTACATTGCAATATAATGAGTCAGAAGAAGGAATGTTAGTGGAGATCAGAGTACCAGAATAAAAAATATTTAAAATAAAATGCTTTGTTTGTCTTTATTTCTCTTCTCTGTGGTAAAATATACAATTACCCACACCCCCTCCCTCTTACAGTATGTCAAGTTTATGGTATTCTATGTCCTACAGGGGTTCTTTCAGTGCGCAGCAAAATGAAATAAAATAAACCACTGTTTGCTGTAAATGAAATGATACAATTTGCAATGGTTACTTACTGTTGATAATATTTGGGGAGAAAAAGTTGTTTCTTTTTTAATATGATACGTAAACCAGATTAATGGAATTACACTTTGAACTCATTTTTCAGTGCTGTATAACTCAGTACTGCTCCAAAGGTATTTACTAGGGGCATTCTGAGGACCAAATCTTAGAAACACATTTAATTGAAAGTTACTGTGCCACAGTAGTTGGTACACTGTTCCTGAACACCTTAGACAACCTTCATATTTTGAATTCAAACCTCAGAGAGAATTTTGATCCTTCTGTTCCACTCCAACTGATCGCATTTCTTATGGTTCTAATGTTAGAGAGAAGCAAAATTAGTGCTCCAAAACTGAACACCAGGCAACCTCCTCCATGTCTTGGATTCAAACCACCAAAGGGAGCAATTAAATTGTCATTCTGAGGTTAAAATATTGGAAACTAGTACAACTTTTCAACAGTTACTGTAACACAGTGGTTAGTGCTCTGTAACCAAATGAGTCAGAAAAATTCCTTGTCTAGGGTTCAAACTTCAGAGCATTTTGATTCTCCCCCCCCCCCCTACCCTTCTGAAGTGATTCTTTTTTCCCCATTATGAAGCTGAAATATTAGGAATGAACACTATTTCTCAGCAGTTCTTGTGGCAGAGTGATTAGTTCTCTATTCCTTTTCAGTTCCTTAAAAGCAGGTGGGAGTATATAAGTAAAAAACGAATATTATCCTCTGGAAACCAAAATAGTGCGATGGTCAGCTATGTCATGTCTATGAACCATTGGATGATCATGATAGGCTCGGTTCACGGACTGACAGAGCAATCCCTACCAATTGGGTTTCGCCAGATGCTGGGGTGAAACCGGTTCCCCTATCCTTGATAAAGGTCTCAAAGCTGCCAAGATGTACGTTGCACAGCCTCCCCAAAAATAACTTTTGCAACTCGTACATAGCATTTTTGGGATATTGACAATTTGACAGTACTATAAAGTGAAGCAACTAAAAAGTCACGTTCTATGTGACTGTCTAACAATACATTGCACCTAATATTACACTTTTTCACTGCAAAAGACATCACAATAGAGTTCTGGAACTCACTGAGGTGAATCCTACACACTTGTTTCCTACACACTCATGTTTACCTCTGGTGACCTCTAATGACTTCTACAAAAAGTATGCATATTGTGAACTTAGTAAGGTGGAGCCACATGGAGCCTTTGTTTTTACCAAGTTTTTAGACTTCAACCTCTATTGACGCACAAGCTTTCATTTGACGCACAAGCTTTCAAATTTTTGTATGATCTGATCTTGGCTACCTTTACGTTTGTACAAAGTTTGTTAACAATCGCAGTATACATTGATTCTGTCACTCTGAAAGGAAGACCGAACAAGTTGAAATGCAATTATTCAGGGCCTTTCTGTAAATCTGGGGATATTCCAAGTATAGAACATCAAATTTACGGGCAGATTTAACCTGGGAACTGTCCCCAGATTTGGGGACGTCTTGCCACATCATTTTAAGGACCCCTTAGATATTGTTTTGAAAGACAACAATTTCCATATAAAACAAGAGCCCAAGGGCACTGAGGTTCCTTGCTTAGGGGAATATGACAATACACATAATATTATCAAGCAAGATTGGGCTCAAATAGTCCAAGTAATTGTGGTCCTACATGTACCCATAAAGTAACCAACACTATAGCCAACACTTTTGTGATCACAAATTGTGATCGGATTTTTGATCAAAAGGCACTTTTGAGATCTAACTATGGCGTCGAAAATGTAAGAAATATAGGGTCACCTACAAGCGGGTCAACAGATATGATAACATTGGTGACCTCAGATGACATGACCGTTAAGTTTCAAAATGTTCCACTACCCCATTCACAACTTGTCCCCAAAATATCAACCGTGTCACACCGTGGCATTGGGATTTAATTGCATTAAATGTCTAAAGGTACCTTTAACATCTGAAAATAGCATCGAAACTGTAAAAATCCCCAAAATGCGTAAAGGTCACCAGAGGTCAAATTGAGGTCAAGGGTCACCCAGATGCGGGTCGACAATTGGATTACATTGAAGCAACTCCCAACCCTAACGGACACTTCGTTCTCAAGTTATCGCAAAAATACTAGTTTTGTATCATTAATTGACCTTTGTTGACCTTCGATCACATTACCGTTATGTTTGGAAACGATCCCTTACCCCATTCACAACTACTCCCAAAATATCAACCATGTCGGACCCTGTCAATGGGAGTTATTGCTGTTTGTAATATATTGGTTTTTGGCATCTAACTGACCTTTGGTGACCTTTGCAGGCACCAAAAACAATAGGGATCTTCCTCTTACTATGGGCTATCCACCCACCAAGTTTGATCATGATACATCATTTCCTTATTGAGATATCGTGTACACAAGCCAAGCGTCACATACACACACACACACACATTCACGCATACGCCAAGTTGAATGCATAGGTTCCTTGCTTTGCAAAAATCAAGGAACCAAAAATGAACTCTTTTGAGGTATCAAGTTGTGAAATTTTTATGACATTTTGCAATAAATATATTATGTATTGTATTATTCTGGTAAACATTACATAACCAATGCACCAAGTAGTAATCTCTCCAGGTTGTTTTAAGCAAGAAGTCTCGTTTACTTTAAACAGCTTCATTGCAGTTGCTATAATATTCAAACTTTCATACTTCCATGACTTAATCTTTAAGAGTATTTTAATCGGAGAAGTTGATCCACTCCTCAAAACTCGGGAATACTTTGTCGATGGTTGACACTGTAGTAGTAGTTTCTAAAAGGTACAGTATATGCCATCTCACTTACTAAATACTGATCAGACCATAGTACGCTTGCAATAAACACGAGACTCAGTTAAGTAATATATCTGACTATTTTTCTTGTTCCCTCAGCAATTAAATATAACAGACACCTCCTGATGAGAACTGTACTGTTCCTACCGGTAAAATGCCACTCAGTAAAATGCCACTGTTGCAGTCAAAGCATGACCCTACGGATGGCACAAAACACATGTGATACCTTATTTGTTTGTCTTATTCAGTAAATGGGTACAAATCTTCCCTCCATGGTTAGTTAGTCAACAGGTCATTCTCAAGCCTTTCTTGCCTTCTGTTTATTTCTGGGCTGCTTTGATGAGCCCAGACCCTTATTACTGTATGACACCCTGTCTTCCTCCATTGCTCTGTACGAGTGAGTCATATACCAAGAGAGGGAACTGTAATTGATGATATGTTCTTTTTTTCACTCAAGTAGATATTGAGTCAAGGTCGAAGCACTGAAAGTTGAGAATTTCACACAGCAGCTATATGACACCGATGCAGTTTTTCCTTTATAGTTGTGACTACCGATGGTTTATTTCCCAATCTCCAAATTGCTAAATCAATACTGCCATCAACTTCATCTGATGACAACTGAAGGAAAAGAACAATATCTTGATGAAAGACCCTTCACTGAGATAAAAACTATCATTACTAACAAAAACAACATGTTTACACTACTTCACCACTTCAAGTAACTTGCTCAACCATCAGAAGTTAAAATGTGGCCATTCAGAAAGATAAAATTTCTAGTTAGTGGTCTTGCATGTGACTTCGGTAAACTTTTCACTCTCTTAGGTATACTGCTGCTTGATCATTCCATCAGACTGCGGAAAATACCTTACTTAACTTGATGAAAAACCTGAAAATTAATCACATCTTGACAGTAAAATGCAACATTATTATCAGGTTGCAAGCTTCTAGTTTTTGACAGGGTACATGATTTCTCTTTTTAGAACTAAACTTAAGTATTTTTTGGGGATTATATAAATTTTCCATTTTATGTCTGTCACAAGTACATGAGTATCTTAACTTGAAATGTTTTTGGTACACAATTCATTTCATGAACAGGAAACTGGGTTTGTGTTTTTTACAAAATAAAAATAATGTATTTAGAATTTGTTCTTAAATCTATTGAAGGTCTTTTTCTTTCCTATGTCATGTTCACACTGATTACAGTTATTGTTATAACTATTAATGCAATAAAATAGAAATACTTTTGGACCATGTATTGTGAGAAATAAAAAAGTAAACACAACAAGTGGTGCTCAGTCCCATTTTCATCTCTGATGTAAATGACAATTTTGTTATATCAATTAGTTAAAGAAATGGTGTAGTAAGTTTTAGTTTTCTTATTCAATTTATTTCCTAAAATTTCACTGATTTCAATCAGGGTGATATTGAATTGGCCAACCCTGGTTTTGATGCTGTCACATTAAACAGTTCAGCACTGCCAATGATCAATACATTTTGTGACACTTGCATACAAGTGCATGACACCATCTGTTATATCTACAACATACCACATCTGGCTGTTACCATTGTATTCCATTTATTTTATGGCCATATTAAGATAAGTGATATCTAATTTGATGTGAGCTTTTCCTTTTCTTCTTGATATCTTTTGCCAATTATTAACCAGCCTAACATGATATGATGATACTAACACAAACACAAATTATTTTACAAATAATCAAAGTATCTTGATAATTTGTACCACAAAATTTTGCTAGCAATAAAATGAAAATTTGTCATTTTTCTTCTTGCTGTAGTTGCAAGATGACATCTTAATTTTGTTTGTACTGTTGATGTTATTGACTGAAGTGTTGTTTTTTCCATAATTTTATTAATAAATTTAATTATTTTAAGTTAATAAGAAACAAACTGAGACTTGTCCAATATGTGTCTTACAAATTTAAATCTTGAATAAAGTGAGAACTACTCATTTCGACTGGATTGTCTTGCAACATTTCACGATATCAATTGTTGGGAAAACACAAATTATGATAGATCTATATTGAAACAATGGTATTGTTACAAGTTAACGACCCTGTTAAAGTTCCAAGATTGCGTACATTGTTGAAGAATAATCGAATAGTACCTCTGTGTATAATAAACATTTTTCTGTCATATCGGACCTGAATAAAACTAGCCAATGATAACCTGTGACTGTGCAATTGAAACACTGCACTAATACGTTTACATGCAATGATGGAAGAAAGCTTACCTTTACCAGCTGCTGCTTAACCACAGTAGTCCATTGTGCTGATGTGGAGAAGTGTCAGGTGGTAACTATAGGAAGCAAAATGACTGCAAGGGTAAATACCTCAGCACAGATAAACTTCTTCTCAAACTATACACTACTCTATGTATCAAAATTGCATGTGATAAGTAAAGACATTAAATAACCTTACCTAAATACGTCATCTGGGAATCCGTACACAGAATAATTGCAACCTATCATTCATAATTTGGTCATTCCAAATATCCTACATGTACACCACCAATCCAAACCTACCACACCCTCAAAATATCCCACTTCAAAAAGGTCAGTTTCATTTAATGTCATGGAAAAGAAATTTCAACAATTTCAATAATTTACTGAGAGCTCTTGCTAAATTTCTTCCGACTTGAAAAAGATTTCACTGAAAAGGAAAAGTGTGGAAGAAAACATTTACCTGAGTGTCAAAACGTGTTGAACACTCGCATGATGATGAGCATGGTCAGGTCTCTACAAAATCATCCATGATAGATTAATAGCAGAGAGTAGACACTCAACAGGTACCTGAAAGATAAGAGGACTTGGATCAAGTTCAATCAGTGCACACACAACAACTTGGAAAGTTAGTAGTCAATTGACTGTTATGAACTTATAATGTATTCTATTTCTGTAACATGAATTTCTGAGTTAACTAGAGCTGTAAATTTAAACAATATGTTGAACACAACAAATTTACAGCTTTACATAAAAAACATATTGTACAAAGTATTGCAAAATGGATAATAAGGATGATTTAGTTGAGAACCTAGAATCAAACAAACTTTAACTTGCTATAAATTTAAGAACGCCAGGTCACGTTCCTTCCCTTTATCCAGTCCTGTCAACCCTTCTTAATTTTATCTGCAATTTGTTTTACTTATTATTTCTTGTTATGAGTAATAACACATCTTTTGCAAGATGAAGGAAATCCTGCAGAATTGTCTGTCATCAAAGAATCAAATACAGTAAGTATACATTACAATTTACAAGTCTTTGATTCTGCTCTGTAGGCAGACACCTTGTCAAAGTGGCTAAGTTAATAACGTTTTATCAAATGATGCTCTTAAGTTTCAATTGATACAAAAATCTTGTCCATAAAACAATCCATTCTCTTGCATGCATACTTTAAGATTTAATGAAAACTGAATGTTCACTTTGCACAAATAATTCAGTTGTCTAGATCTGTACACAGAAAGTAGGTAACTTTTGTACACATCCAGATATTTACGAAATTTTACGCCAACCTTTTTTGTTAAATAATCTGGAGAATGTCAGTATATATCTTATATGGCCTGTTAAGATGCTACAACATACCACATGGAATGAACATGCCATGTAAAATGTTATTCACATTTGAGATACAACCTGCAGTGCAGTAAGAATTCACACTACATAAACTGGTCTATGTGTTCTGACGTGCAATGCATGTACAGTCATTTGTGACACGTTTCACAATGTCCTTAAATGTGTTTAAGCCAAGAACACTATCACCCCACATAAGGGAGTCTTGAAATATTACTGTCCAGAACATTGTCTGACATATCGTTTTTACATGTATTATACAAATGTTTATAACTTCAGTACTTCACAATCCTACAGCATTACCTAGGATACCACGGAGATGAATATTTTCTTGTTTTAGCTGGTGATTTTCTTCTTGCAATTGTTGAACACTACACGAAATGTTTGATGTTAAAAGTTTCAGTCCTTCCATCTGTTGTATCACAGAACCAGTGGTTGAATCAATCCTATCTTGCCAGACACAATTCAGGTTTACCTCTTCATTGGTGAATGTTTTGCTTTGTAAATCTCGGTACTTTCTTAACGTTGAATGATACTGAGCCTCCAGATTCTCTCGTGAAAGATCCATTAAGCTTTCTCTTAAATACCTATCAGTGTCATCTTCAAAATTTGCCATATGAAATTGGAAGTCTTTGGCACCATCATCTTGAAAGGAAATGTCGTTATCATCATAGTACGGAGAAACTACGTCATCAAAGTCTTGGGGCTCTCTCCCTAGATATGAACAGCTAGTTGTTATCACTGGACTTTCATATGCAGAATCGCCATCCTCATCGTTGATTTCAGTTTCCGCTTGTCTAGCAGATTGTTCTTTAGATTCATGTGCAATGTTGTCATGAAAATTGTTGTCTAATGTACAGTCACATTCCTGACAATGTGAACTTAATTCACCCGCAGGGGAGATGGGTAAATATCGATTCTGTTCAGGAGAAGGTTTCCCTTCTTTTTCACTTGATGCCGAATTGTATTCATCATGATGTTGAACAATGTCTGGTTTAAACTCAATTTTGCCTGAGGAAGTATCAAACACCCATCCATTTTTGGCCATAACCATATCGTTACAAAGATATGGAGCCCCCAGCCGTGAGCGTTGAATGTAGATTCTATTTCTTTTTTTGTTCTTAAATTTCTGAGATCTTCTTTTACCATTACCTGGTCTGTTTCTTCTTCTTGACTTTCGCCTGCATCTTCTCTTTCTCTTCGTTTTCTTTTCTCCTTGATCCACTGCAGAATCAAGCGATGCGTTTCTCTCCGATGTTTCACTTATTGGCAAAGTATGACAAACTGCATTCACGTTGCCCATATCCATAAACGAATTGGAAAATTCACTGCTTGAAACGCTTTCTTCTTTCAATAATTCGGTTTGAACTTCATCTGCCATTTTCGGAAGCTCAATTTCAAGCATATTTTATGCAAAAGTTGCAGAAGAACTAATCAAATCTGACGAAAAGAACTGAATTGAGAATAGATCCTGAATGGGTTTATCTCTTGACGGAGACAGGACATGTAATGACAAGATAGCGTGCATATGTATATTACCACGTTAATACGTACATACATCGTTGTGTAAACGTCGTAATTGCGAAATATCAAGTCAGGTGTCGACACGCAAACGTTGCACCGTTGTTACGCAATAGCAACAGATGTTTACAAATATCACAAGTTATGAATGGAAGATGACGTCAGCGGTAGCTAGGCAGTTAGAATCGACACGGTTTGCACGTATATATTGTTCCATTGATCAATATATTGACGCAAGTTCAACCCCAATTGAATGAACCGGAAAGGGATGGTCAGTAAAGGGTGTACTGACCTCGTTATTGTACAGAGTGGTAGATATTAAATGTAGTGTCAAATTATTGGCGACCTGTAGTTCAATAAATATTAAGGTATTAATTCTGTCAGCACTGTTCTTAACTCACATGCCAGCTGACCCTCACTTGAATTTCAATTTTGAAAAATAATTAAATAATAGCAAAAAAATACTTGAAGAGAGACACCAATTCAGTATTACATTTTACAATTTATTAAGGCATGTAGACCTATATCACACTGAACTGGTATCTCACCAAAACAAATATTACTTCAGGCTGTTCGAAATTTAAATTGCATCCAAAAATTTCAGCACAATTGCTCCCAATCCCCTCCCCCCCCCCCCTGGTTGAGAAGAGTACCCTTCGAATATGATATAAAACGGTCTCCAACTCCCTTTCGTTAGTCTAATAATATTGACAGACCTGCCGTTAGGATGGCAGAAACAAAACTGTGACATCTGGAATCCAACCAGTTTTACCGGTCCATTCCAAGTTCCTCCAGAGGAAACATTGCCTATTGAACCCCATTAGCTAGAACGTTCTAACTTCCAATTATGCACTAGATTCGAGTCAGATTAACAAGCCATGCTTGTTCATATAAAGATTTTGCCGAATTCTTTTCAACATTCTTCCAACATTTCCTGGACTTGTTTCTTCAGTTACAGCCTTTGAGCTCTACACAACCTTATCGAATAGTACTAAATAGATGCACAATGACAAGTTCAAAGAATTTTTTTTCATTTTTATTGAAAACATAACAACATGTGATTAATTACACTGGTTTAAAACCTAAATTTCAATTCTCACAATTTTACACATCCATTATAGTCAGTATTGCTAATTTCGGAACACTGCGAATTTCGGACACCCCTAAGAAATGCACGATTTCACCATGACAACCTACAGGAAGAGCCAAATTTCACCAAAAAGTACAAAGCTACAGTTATTTTCTCTCCAAAATGACCCGTGTGCAAGTAAATACTTACATAATTGTAAATAAAATGACGGAGATCTATGAAGTCTGTTATAATTACTGAAAGAGCAACTGCCCCACCAATTTTATCACTAGCGCCACACTGTGGGACTGTGTGTCCGAAATTGGCAATACTCTAGCAAAGAAATACCAGTTCCACAATCACGAAGAATCTTCTTTTTTACAACGTGAAAACAGTTTGCAGGAGAGAAAGTTTGGCCGTGTATCGTTATATAACACACTTCTCCCACCATATCAAGTATATTTTCAGGTGATTTATACCAATAGATATAGTTTTGGGGTGATTTTAAGGCTTAGGTGTCCGGAATTCGAAGTGTCCATGCTACTGATTTTATAAACCACACTGTAAGTTTTACTTTATAAACTATTGCAAACATTGTATAGCCTGGTGGGCTCATAACTGACAAGCTTTAGGACTTGAACAACGATATCTAACAAGGGGGAAAGCCAACTCACTCAACTGTATGTGTTTTTCATATGTGTAGTTCCTCAGAAATGTAATGCTCTCAAAATACTTATTGTTCTGTCCCTACACAATGTACAATTGAGTTAACTTTGACCACAAAATGTCTGCCATGTCAAGTTCTTTCATGATGAGGTAATTTTGGTTATTTTTAGGGAGTAAGATTTCGAAATGCCGAAAATATGTGCAACACTGGGGGGTAGGGTGTTCAAAGCTTTAAAAATCCCACAATTTGATCAGCACATGCCTGAAATGGTGGAATATGTAACTCTGCTTAGCTACCAAAAGTTTAGGTTGCCTGCTGTATCGTTGCTAGTAATATATCAAGGTGGGTCAATTACGAAGGTGCGTCAAATGATTGTTTAATTCAACATTATAATCTAAAGTGACACTGATTCCAAACACAGTATTTCTTTCAGAAATAAAAACCGGATCAAACTCTCATTAACTTTGTGAGTACTCTGAGTGAGAGTACAAGTACCTAATCATGCACTAATATCTAATCAATACTAGATTTCAAAATGACCGGAGTACCAATGCAAATCAATCATGGTGAGTCTAAGTACAGGCAACTATGCTATAATATTACTCCTAAACAGTTGCTCTCATGTCTGTTTTCAAAATTCAAATATTATGTACCTTCTCATGGAATGCCTTGGTACATGTTTCACAATGAAAATGGATTCTCATTAGAATTCTTTTATTCTTCATCAAATCTGGCATACCAGACTATTTCTTGAAAAACAAAAATTGTTTATTGTATTGGCAAATAATTTTTCCAAATCCGATTCTTGGATACACCGCAACAAATCATTGAACAATTTTTCACATTGAACTGAAGTTTCCTCAGAATGTATTACGCTTTATAAATTGACTTGTAACAGCAAGCATTAAAGTATGTTCTACATTTAAACAGTTGCTCTCCTAAGAAACTTTTTTCACTTGCATGAGCAAATGTTTACACTAAAAAAGTCTTTCTCATACATTTCACATATCAATCTCTAACCCTTAAAGCAACATTTCTCATGGCTTACTGATCAGATCATTGAATTGAATCAGATCATTGAAATACGTAAGATGTGGTTGACACATCAGAGGTCTGTTCATCTTATTACGAGTTCTTCCATGATTGTTTAAAATTAACCATTTGTTGAGAACCTTTGGACAAGTTTCACACTGAAATGGCATCTCAATCACCAGAATGAATTCTTTCATGCCTGGTCAAATCAGACATTCGGTGGAAAGTCTTTTCACATGTGTGGCATGGAATATGTTTCTCACTTGAATGAATTTTTTCATGCCTGATCAAATGGGACTTCAAAATGAACATTTTTGGACATATTTTACACTTGAACGGCCTCTCACCAGTGTGAATTCTTTCGTGTCTTAGTAAGTCGGGCTTCCTAAGGAAAGTCTTTTGACACACATGACATTCAAAATCTCTCTCACCAGAATGAATTAGTTCATGTCTGGTCAACTGTGATTTAAAATCGAAACTCTTGTCACATTCGTCACATTTAAACGGTCTCTCACCGGAATGAACTTTTTCATGTCTGATCAGATGTGACTTCAAAATGAACACCTTCGGACACGTTGTACACTTAAACGGCTTATCCTCGCAATGAATTAGCTCGTGTCTCGTCAAATCAGGCTTTCTAAGGAAAGATTTTTGACATATGTGACACTCAAACTGTTTGTGACCAGAATGAATCAGTTCATGCCTAGTTAACTGTGATTTAAAATTAAAAGTCTTTTCACAATGTGCACATGTAAGTGGTTTCTCACCAGAATGAATTCTTTCATGTCTGGTTAACTGTGACCTACACTGGAACGTCTTTGGACATATCTCGCAACTGAATGGCCTTTCCACTGAGTGAACTGTTACACATTTTGGTAAATGTGACTTCAGAATGAAAGTATGTAGACCTATATCACACTCAACTGGTCTCTCATCAAAGTAAATATCTTGCTGCTGCTGCTTCCAATTGAAATTGCCTCCAAACGTCCTTTCAGATGTTCGACAACAAGATTGCTTTGTTTGTGAGTATCCATCCCTGTGCAAAGGCAAAGGGTTATTTGGGGTTGTCCTCCTTGCCTCAGTTTCATCTTGGATGCCTTTGGAGCAGAAAACCTCTCCACCTGTAACAATAAAATAAACCAAGAGAAACAACATGAAAAAAAAATACAAGTAAACCACTTTGAAACAGCAATCAGAATCAAACTTGACTTCATGTTTCTCTGTTCAAAGATAACTCATTAATTATTCAAAAATTAATAGAATCTACCAATTACCTACGATGCTTTCTGACAATCTGCCAGGACGCTGATTCTAAAATTACCAGTCAATTTCCTGTTGCACTTTTCTTTCAAATCAAAGACTCATAGTGGAAAGTCTGTGGGTTCAATTGTTCAGTGAATAAAGCAAAAAATTTTCAAATTGATTTTGGTAATATGAAGCTACCAACAGGCTTGTAGTACAGGTAATAAAAAAGTATGAGTACAAGTAGAATTCCATTTGATATGAGTATGAGTAGAAGCATGAAGATCTATGTTGTCTTGCAACATTCTCCTATGTTGTCTTGGAACACTCCTATGTTGTCTTGCAACATTCTTCAAGCTGCCATTAAAGAAATGTGTGAGCTAGAAACAACAGAATACTTCAGAATGTTTAAATTAAGTTACCGCTTTGCTGAGAGGTATCTTCTATCAGTCCATCAACGTCTATCTTGATGAAACCATCCTCATCGTTTTCTTCTGTTGAGCAAGCTGAGCATAAACATTATTGGAATAATATCATGTTGACGGTATGGACTAGCATATGAACTGCAATTTTATTTTGCAAAGTACAGCAAAATCTACTCGGTACTCAGTCACAATGGCATGCCCAAAGTGTGTGGGGAGGGGTGCAGTGCACCCCACCTCCATCGGGAGGGATGTTTTCAAAATTCAAAAGTATTCATTAGGACACATTCTTACGTATAGACAAAAATAATCGATCAAATTTATAGTCTAAACATGCCTACGAAAGAACCATTTGACCTCTAAACATTGAAATTCTTTACATTTTCTTCATCCGCAGGCTCATCACCTCATGATTTGGGTGCACCCATTGGCCGTGGCAATGTTTGAATATGTCCCTACTCTAAATTAATACATAAAGCAAGAAGAATACACTATTGTTTGCTCTATGCAATTTAACAGAGATTTTCAATGTTGCAGGGTTCCTTCTCATAAACGTAGAATAAAAAATTATGTTGTGTCAAACATGAACCTAAATATGCCTATCTGCAGCTTTCTTGCCAAAATGAACATAAATTGCTAATCTGCAGCTTTCTTGAGCTCACTTTCCCTATGGGGGAGGGGGCGGGGGAGGGGGTGTGGGATTGAATAGCACCATTTTCTTTACATATGTGCACTTCTTGCAACTTCAAGTTATTGTATGACACAAGTAATTAAAGTTTAATCCTGTGAGTTGAATGAAAAGTTATGGTTACATGTGAAACTAATTCACTATAATTACTTTTAGGGGTTTCTTCTATGAATCCATCATCATCTTTAGTGATGAAGCCATCTTCATCTGTAATATATTCTTCTGTTGAACAATCTGAGAATAAACAAAAATTGAATACTATAGGAATATGCCAAGGATACGATAGAAAGACATGTATCTGAAATATTCAACAGGGTTTCTACAATATAACACTAATAAACCAAACTTATACAATAAAGCACATTTATAGTCCTGTCATTTGGTCATCAAAACAATTGACCTCAGTGGCTATAGTTATCTCAGTTACTGCCTAAATTCAAAATGGAGGATGGCTCACACAGCTATTTATAAATACATTAACCGCTGAAATTTATGAAAACGTGAAATGTTCCATTTAATATGAAAGTGCAACAATTAAGAATTACAAGCAATTCTCTGAGGGGTAGATCTCAAAATAAGTTTCCACTTCATATGTACAAGGTTTTCTGAATCTGAACCTTTTACCTCAAGTGACCTTTGATCTCTGATAAGAGTTTTACACACTGAATCTACACAGTACACGCCAAATTCCCAGCCATCACAAAAGAAGATTTCTCGATTACAAAACAGAAACTTTGAAAATGTCAAAAGAAGGCTTTAGAACCAGGAAACTCCTGAATCAAATAATATTGTTGGAGCTAACTGGTGTTAAGTTTAGGGTGTGATACACTAAACTACCAAAAGTACAGAACGCACAATAACCGGTGTATGCGCTGCTCCATCGCCAATCAGCCAGCTTCCTTTTACTGATCGGTGTACTTAAATATAACGTAAGAAAGTGTATCGCAAAGGAGATGAAGAGTTTCTTGTTCAAATTTACTAACACATGCTAAACAATGTGCCATAGATGTTAAAGGTGTTTATATAGTAAATTCAAGGATTGCAAAATTTATAGACGTTTAACATACTAGCTTAAAATGTTTAATAGTTTTTAAAATATCATAATAATCAAACACAAATTTATGTCAAATCCTACAGAACAGTCGTAGCTAAATTTAACAAGGGCGTTACCTGGTCTCATCATGGATACGACTTCTTCAAATTCTTCTTCATCTTCTGTGTCTACCTCCAACTTCACAGTTACGAGTGGAAATTCTTATCAGAAAGACAAAAGGGCATCTGTTGTTAGTTCATAACAAAACCATTACAGTTATCCTTAAAACTAAAACTTATGACAGCAATTGATGGAAGGCATTTCTTGTAGTATATGCCATGAAAACTAAGCAAAAATGGCCTCGTCTATTAGTAACATACTTAGATGTTCCTCCAGTTTGTTTCTTTCTAGTGATTGGGGAGCAAAAGTTGTGAGCAACCTTCATTAATGTTGGTTTTCAAAATATCTACTAGTGTTCTACCTTTTAGCTTCTAATCGACTTTGCTGAAGCCTCTTACTGTATGCCTCAAGAGTCTTTCAATATTCAGTAGGCTAATTTATATGTTAAGTTCCCAATAGGTTGGTAGTGATTTTTTTTTGGCAACCAATCTTGGACTGCAAAAAACTTGAACAGTATCGGTAAACTTTTTGTGCACCAATTGATAGGATAGAACACTACTACACAACAGTTTAAGGCTTAAACCTTTTTGCTGTTTTAAAGAATTTATATTTCTTGTCAGCATTAATTGATGCAGCCAGGCTTTTGTTTTTATTTTGGTCTAACACTAAAAGGCATCCTGTTTCTAGAAAAGGAAAATTTAAATCAAGTATATATTGTTTAATCTGAGAGTATTACATGAATTTATTCTTGTTTAGCAAAATTTTAGGTAAACATCAGTAAGAGTAGGCTAAGTAAAGTATGCTTGAACTTTGATAAGTGCTTCTTTTCAATGGAATCTTGATGGAGTCGTGTGATGAAACATTACATAATATACACTGTATATACAAACTTATCTCGTCAACATCTTGTTCCTGTTGGGCAATATACTACTGTATGTTATATACCAGTACAGTATTAAAGTTAGTGTAGCATTGCTTTTTGATTTTTGTACTTGAGCATGAGTTGCTGTGGGAAAGGACTTTTTCTTCTTTAGTGGTGTCAGAGTCTTGGTAGAGAAGTTGTTAATTTTTAGAAGTCATAAACATTTTAGAGAACAACACATAATGCAGAATATTGACATCCTGTCGTAGAACAGAATATTCTTGCTGTAGTCAGAGTTTAGTGGTGAATGCTTCTTATTCTACTTCTGAACTGGGTAAGAATTTTCTTCACTAGATACGGAGTCGCAGTGGACAAGTTAAACAACTTGACTGCAGATTCATTACTCCACCAGAAAAAGAGATCTTCAGAAATGCCGGTTATTCTATAATTCTACCCAACATTATCATAATCCATATCCTCTGCCTACACACCCTCTCCATGAAGACTTCACTTCAAACCATTCTGACTCTGTTAGGCTTTGTAAATAGCATCATGATATGCTATGTATGTGACTCACCTGGGGAATGATCAGACCTGGAATTCTTAGTTTAGATGCAAAAAGGTTATGAGGAGGGACAAGTAACTGCCTTCAAGGAGCCCATGGTGGAAAAAACTTCATGCTGAATGTGCAACCTCCATTTGTAAGGCTTTAGAAGGCCTAAGTTAGGTCTCTATCCTACTGGCTACAGTACTACTCAGACTAGGTATTCCATTATAATAAATTGGAAAATACGAAGGCTAGTAGCATAGTGTAAAAATATTAACCTTATTTCATTTTTAATGATACGAAAAAATACATACCATGGGCCATTGTGTTATCTGGCTGCGGGTCTAACGTTAACCGTAACGCAAAAGGACGAACATTGCGTCTGCTTTGGAAGGATATGTGTAAAATTCACAACTTTTGGCATACTGGAATCAGATAAAAAAAAAAAATACTGTTCTAACTGATAGTGATACTAGCTGCTAACGATGGATCAGACCTTACGATTGCAATTTAGTATAAAGGTGTAACTAGGTACATGTAACAGTTTTTTGTTGTTGTATTTTGATACCTCGCCTGGCTGACTAGGTTATATCATGGAGGTAAAAACCTCCATGGTTATATGTACTTGCTCTCTGCTTATCTTATCTGTACTGTCGACGAGTATGGTTATTGTATCATACATAGTAGTACTATGTTACATTAGCAAGTTTGTGTAATTTGTACGAGCTTTGAATCTTTGCAAGTGAAATTTAGTTACGGTTAACACTGCCAGTATTTACGCGCAACAGAGTTACCCCTCGTCTCCCGCCCCAACAATAGAAATTACGTATGTATGGTTTAGTTGGGTAATCCCTAAATACTAAAATAGACTGTAAAACGGCGATCATATATGACCCTATCGTGATATACATGCGTCACTGATTTCTGTGTAACAAGTTTTATCGCACTGTCACCATAGGCGTAGGAGGCTGGGGGCTGCAGCCCCCCAACCAAAAATAATTGTGAAAATTCGGGCAATATGATGATAATTTTTCGGGCACCTACTGAAAGAAAAACAATTTGCAATGTGTTTTTCAATGGTTAAACTGATATTATTATTATCATTTTTATTGTAACGACTTCCCCAATAATTATAACCAATATGGAAGGGTAAAACACGACAAATGATTGTATGTTATTGGCATGTGATGTAATAACCGATGCATGCCTATATGACATGCACATTAACATGTTGAAAAATGTTGGTTATATTTTTCGGGCAAGTCGTTATACAACCCGCCCCCCCCCCCAAATCAAATTGGGCTCATACGCATATATGGCTGTCACACTCGGTGACACTTCCGTGATCCAGCTTATTGTGGTCAGTTAGTGAAGTTTGCTTCATATGTATGTCACCGCATTTCTTTTCAGTTTGCTATGTCTACCGAGTCTAATAAAAAATACACGAAGGGCCAGGCCCTCGTTTTCAAACGAACTGGTTCGGTTACGGAAATACAACATTTTGAAATATGAACGAATTGGGTCAATGCTTTTCTTCCAACGATCTCCGTGTGATTAATTAATGTCACATCTGAAGAAGATCCTGCTAGGATCGAAACGTAAGGCCCACTTGTTTTTACACGTTAGTTTATGAAACATATCCAATTTTGCTGTTTTTCTTTATATATA
>KN887779.1:16684-28122 GCA_000934455.1 Apostichopus parvimensis | reverse complement strand
GTTTTGATATACCGCCACCATATCGGCCGTCTCAGCTCTGCTGTGCCGTCGGGGTTTTGGGCATCTTGCCATGTGGCCAAATTACATTTAAATGCCAACAAATCTACAGCGGTTCTTTTACGCCCTATCAGAAAAAGGATCAGTCTTGGTAGTACTGGTATCTTAATTCAAAACAAATTTAATCCTTTTGCGGAATCCGATGCCTTTCTTGGAGCTAATATTGCCAGGTGGGGCCGTGGGGGCCTCATATATTACTATTATTTGCAGGAAACTTGCTAAAGGCTCAGGTATAATTTCCAAGTAAAACATCTTCTTCCCAAAAATATTCTTCTTCTTACGATTTACAATTCCCTTGTTTTCTCATTTCTTTCCTACTGTGCTATTGTTTTGGGTAATGCTGCTTCTGTATATGTCAATGAGCTTTTCCTTGTCAAAAAACGTATCTTCCGTGCAATCGCGCGATGGCAAGTCATATCTGGAACATTCAAAACCGATTTTTAAAAAATACAACGCCCTAACCATGTTTGATATAACTGAACGTCAAGTAGTTGTGTTCATGTTCCAATCCTGCCACAATTTACTACCAAATTCATTCTCCGATGTGTTTGCTCCTCGAAGTCATCGTTACTACACCAGATATAGTTCTGATTAGGCCTACATCATCCCTTTCTTTGGCTCGCAATTAGCCAGCGTAACATAAGATATTTACGACCGTTCACCTGAAATGTTCTTCCAGACTCGATCAAAAATTCTTCTTCCCTTCTTAGCTTAAAAGAAGTTAAAGATCCTAATAGCCGCTATCTGATTATATTTAATTTACATTATGATATTGTTATCTAGCCATGCCTTGCCCTTTTCTTTCTGTTTGATGTTTTGTCCTTTACTCTGTTTAAATGTATTGTTCTTTGCAAGTCCTGAGCATTTTTTCTTTTTTCTCTGTAAAGGGGATTCCGACCCACGATCTTTTAGTAGCTTCCTAGTGTAATCCCCTCAACCATTTATCATGTTTTAATCTCTTGTCTGAACACATCACTGTAAATTATTTGAACATTGTTGGTTGAAATGAAGTTCAATTGAAAAAGTTTTAAAACACAGAGTTGTCAGCATAACGCCACCCTCGGCTTCTTTACTGTCTAATAAATATGATGTAGCGCCGTGAATGACGTAACAAAGAGTAAAGCAGACAGGTGTCAGTCCACGTTCGCACTGGTATATATAACGTACGTATTACTTTACTGATCAAAATATAGTGCTCGAATAGGATTCAACCGGCTAACACACAATTTGCAACTAGTTAAAAGCTATATCGATAAGTTACAACGGTATACCGGTTTTAATACCAGAGTAAACCTTTTGGGTGTAAAACTGATATTGCAGAACGCATTCGCACCGGACGTAATGTGGTTTATCCTCGTTTCATTCATTTGGCAAGGGAAATAAAATTGCATTTCTACTTTAAATTTGCAATCGCTGGTATTTGCTGTCTTGAACTTCGCATTTGTAGAAACAGGTATGTATTACTAACTGGTAGTGGTATAGTCTGATATTTTTGTTGGGGCAGGGGATGTACTGTGGTAAGTGTAAAGTATCTGTAATCTGCTGCCTGTTGTAATCATGTACAGTGCACAGCTGTTCGATATCGGCAATGTAACGTCACTAGGCTTAGGCTAGGCCAAATATATGTAGCCCCTACAGTAGCCAAACTACCAAACTAAGTTGCTAAGTAGGATAGAAATGTTACGATTAACTACAGACTATGGCTAGCCTAGACAAGGTTGATAGGATTTCACTACTAATGCAGACTCTATTTGCAATTTGTTAACTTTAGGCTAAGGAAAGTTTTACTTTGACTTAGTAGAAAGTTACTCATAAGTCATAGGGGCCTAAGTCTAACCTACTGGCAGAAGTAGTAGTATCACAGCCTGGCTAGGGTACATAGCCTAGTGCAGCTTGTGCCCAGAGGTTTAGGCTGCCAGCCGTCCATGCAGCCCTCTTTATTGGTTTGAAAAATGACGGCCTATTTTTTCATGCACGGCTTGCAAAATATATATGAATCGTTGCAAAGTTTTCTCAAGTTTTCAGTAAATATAGATGGTAACAGAAATGAGACAACGATGTCCATATTGTTTTTCCCCCTGAATTTCCCTAATTTTACCAAGCAAATCTTGTATTGACTAACTAAACAGCTTGCATTTTACCACCAGATACCTCAAATATGCAAAATTTAACCCCCACAAGGGCCTCTAAGGGGACCCTAAACCCTGCTGTGAGGGTCAGTCGCTTCGCCATCGCAATGATGCCTTCAGCATCATATTGCCCTAAAATAGTAGGACACCCACTTTAAAAAAATTTGGACACCCACATCTACCATTTCTGCCTCAACCCCTGGTTGTGCCCAACACTTTCCATCTAGGCTCAGGGCCTAAATTAGGCCAAATTTAGTCCTTGTTGCAGCCTGGTCCTAGTCCTTTGGAAGACATAGGTGCCAGGCCTCTGAGCATCTGTAACATAGCCCAGCACTTCATGAAAAGTGTAATGTCATCATCATGGCTCTTGTAAAGGCCTGCAATATTATCATGAACAATGCACCTTACTAAATATTGTACAGCATGTTCCATCCCACCCTTTACTTCTCCCTCCCCCAAAAGAAAAAAAGGAGAAACATAAATTTGCACATCACATTCTGGTGCTAGCACTATTTTACCTACTTCAAATTTTATTATCACATATATATCAAAACCATATTGAAAAAAGACCTAACTAACCAGAAAAAAAGAAGAAAAAAAAGAAAGAAATATATACAAGTTAAGTTAACAAAACCATCCATAAAGAAAAACTTCATTCAATTTGTTCATGATCTAAACATTTAAACTTCTAATTTCATGGCCTGTAGGCTCTTAAACCCCTCGTTCCTCTGGCACTACCCCCCCTCCCCCCTCCGTTCTTCATAAACTAACAGATTTGGCTAGAAAATCTACAGAGAGAATGACAGAAATCCTTTTGAAATTATACTTCAAATTGCCTCAAATCAGATATTAACTCAGAGTTAGAATATTCATGAAACTGAATGCTTGGTCAATACCATTAACTAAAATGTTTTGAAAAGTGGATATGCACTATTGGTCCCAAATGGTCTCAAAGATCAAAACTAATTTTGACAGCAATTTTACACAAATATTTTTTAGGTATGCATGTATACAATACTGCACATACAGTACACACTTGTCCATGTGTGATGCAGATTATGGATGATACACACTGAATACCAGTAACATTATTAAACACAATTCCCTCCTCACACCCCCCCCCCCTTTCCCAGATATACACCTATTGTACACGGTATGTTGTAAACATCACATGTTCACTCTAATGAGGCCATTTCTGATCCAGCTGCTTTTGTAAAAATGTATTTAATTAAAGCCAATTGGTAACTCGTTGTATGAATTGTGATGTGTGCAGGATCGTGCCATGGCCTGTAATTATAGTGTATGTACAACAAAATTCCCAGCAGCAGGCGGTGATCTGAACCATAATTTTATGTCGTCATAGGAAGTGTACATATAGACCTAATTGTGAAACCTTCATTGTAATATGATAGCAATTAATGACGTCACTGTATCCACACTCCAGGGGTAAGTACTGCAGTCTGTCTTGGAATACAGTATGTTGCATTCAGTTTAGGAGTGCTTATCGAAGCCTAGCAATATTTTATGTATTCTACATGAATGTTTGAACTCTCATTACCATTGTTGGATATTTGTTGGGGGGGGGGGAACTGGTGAGTGGATGGAAGTAGCAGATATAACAATAAATTAACTTAAAGCTTTAAATGGGATTTTCTATTATAAGTTTTAGTTTCTTGAAGCATTTTTTAAGTTTTTACCTCCATGGAAGGACTATCCAGGGCTGAAATATTACCTCATCTGGAACGGACCAGTCACATCTTCTGAGAACCTTACATTTTTAGAATCTCTGGATCAATGATATCAAACTGTTCTGAATCTTAAAAATGTTGCCAAATTGTCAACAATCATCTTTATGGAAAACCAAATACATTCTTACCCACATAAAATGATGATCTTCCAATTAACCACCCTCAAGATTCTCACAGTTTTTAATACTACTGTACTCTACAATGGGTGGAAATTTAGAGAATCCCCAATGAAACAGTAACAGTAAAACAGTTGTTACATTTTCCTGGCATTGCTTTGCCATAGTCTAACACAAATGCACAAGAGCCACAGACTATATAATTAAAATTTAAATAATGAACTGACTGAAATAGCATCTTTGAACCGTGAAAGCTCGTCAAAAGTACTGTAGTAGTGCTGCAGGGAATTATTTAGTGTAAATGTTTTGTATTAGTTCAGTTTTGAAGTTTATGAATTGGAATATTGCATCCTGTGCACAAAAACTGTGATACATAAAGTTTGTAAATATTGTTGTAATAATTTGCACATTATGCATACAATATATAATTGCTATGAGATCTGCCCAATTATCAATAAATTATGTCTATGTAATACTCTGGGCTTCATGCCAGGAAGAAGTTCATCAAAAGGACACATTGCAATGTACATCATCATTATCTGTGATGTTTACAGACTGGACATTTGAATTAGGTTAATTGACTCTCTTTTGCGATCTCTTTTAATTGTCATATATAAAATAAATAAATTTAAGTTTTAGTCAAGGTTTCTTTCTTCATTACACTGCTATTTTGCTATTGAGATGAATTAAGATGAAAGCTTAACTAGAAATTAATCCTCTGCAGTGACTGTTAAATCAATAATTTCTATATTTTGTAAATCTCAATAAAATAAGGATAAACATTGTTGTTTCATATTCAAAGTATCTTGTGTCATTTTCTTACACATGCCTGAAGCACTTTGGAGCTGTTTGAGGATTTATTAGTGTCAGGTGATCCTTGTTTGCTGTGAATTAAAAGATGATATCAATACTCTCATTAAAGGAATTATTATTATGATTATTATTATAATTATCAATAGTACTACCTTAAAAGAAATAGCAATTCATATTTAAAGTAGCTTCTATGATCATGTTGTGATGAATCTCCCCCTCATTATTAATGGGACATCTTCCCCTGTTTGTGATATATCGGTGCCTAAAAGTCATATGGCAATCTGACATTTTGACGGTGTTTGATGTCATAATGCGAAATAAAGCTGAAAACATCTCCAATTTCCTTTGTTCATGAATGCATATTTTCAAGGTCTTTGTAAACAGTTTTGACAATGGAACCAGCATCAGTGTTGGGTCATATTAATAACTTCAAGATTTTACATTCAGCATTTGCAATGATCCATCTCTGTTACAGTAATGTAATCTTTGTTAATTGCAAAAGAAAGAAAAACGGCAATGTCATACTTGTACAAGTCTTTGTCCTAACCTTCTGATATCTTTTAACTGGAATGAGATATTGCTTATCTGTTTGAGAGAGTTCATGTTTATCACAAAGATCTCTATCATCACAAAAGTCAATAGTAATGTTTGGATATGGTTTTCCTTGGAAGTTAAGCTTAAGTCCTGTAATCAAAGTGCGCATGTAAAGTACATGACATATGCATTTGATTCTGATTGAGTATAATATGATAAATAATGCCCTAGAAAAATAGGAGACTTTTTGGTTTTTTGGTTTTAGCTCTAATTTCTGAATCTTTAGCTTGTACCTTTGAGGATTAAATACCGCTGAATTAAATTTACACTTAAGTTCTGGACAATGGATTATATAATACTAATACAGTATACCTGCATGAAGAATACATTTTTGGTAAGCTAACAGGTAATTTTTTAAAAACTGTTAGCAAACTGCTTATCCACTAAAGAGCCTGTGTGAGCAAGTTCTTAAAATAAGTTGGCCTGACGTTTCGAACTAAGCAGGATCTTTTTCAGAGGCTGGATGACAAGCTACAGAAACTACAAGGGACAAAATACAAGTACAGAATACAGTTTGTGTTCACCCTGCTCATTAACCTATCTGTATTCTGTGCTTGTATGTTGCCCCTTGCAGTTTCTGTCATCCAGCCTAGAGCTGAAGATCCTGCTAAGATCGAAACGTCAGGCCCACTCACTTTTACACAGGTCCATTTTGAATAAACTTCAATCAATTTTAATCCTGATGTGAGCTTAATTTGATGGATCCTGGTGTGACCGTGTTATCACATACACTTACTGCGTGATATAAAATTCCAGGAACATGAAAACAATTCAAATGCTATATGTAAATGGAAAAATTGCTGCACAAATGCAACTATACGTACGTGAGCAGTTTTTTGTAGATCGTCTCTATTTGATTAATTATAGCAAAATCCATCACCCTAAAATATGCTATACAAAGACAGTGGTCTCCTTCGGAATGGTGTGTGTTTGTTCTCCATAAGTACTGGTAAATGCTACCATCATTATTAATTAGTGTATTTTATAGCCTTGTGTAAATTATCTGTGTCAGCCAGGTGTTGGAAGAGATAGTGGTACTGTAATATGCTGTTTAGTTGTACTGTTTTTACTTTTAGCATGAAGACCTCTGTAGTGGAGTGTTGTTAACTCTGTACCTGCAGTTGATTGTTATGAAATATATTTATTTTCAAACAAATTCAATGATCTGTAGAATTGGAAGAAATTTTTGCTCTTTTCAGAAGAAGTTGTGGTTTTTTTAAAAGAAAAAGTGAAAGACTTTCATTCAAAATGTGTTTTGTTAAGTTTTCCATTGACCTAATTGTGAGTGTTTCCCAAAACAAAAAAATTTAGCATCCCTGGACACAAGCAATTTGAAGACTTCAATGCATCCCTGGTGAAAACATTGCTTCCAGGACCCAGAATCCTACATTTTGTAACAATGCTGGTATAGTAAGTGTGTCCCTGTTGTATTATTATGGTACTGTAATGTACTGTTTAGTTGTACTGTAAGTATAGTGTGTCCTTGTTGTATTATTGGTACTTACATACTGTACAGTGCAGTGCCGAATTACTATTTGTAGTAATTGTTTGATTTTGATGCAATTTCATCCCACAATTAGCCAAGTCAAATTCATGCAGCATTTTGTGTTGACCACATATGTATCAAGCTTTACAGTACATACTACTACTTGGAGTGGATTGTTTTTTTTTTGGGGGGGGGGTGCAGGGGGTAGTGTTAGTTAATACCAATACAACCTTGCATTTGTATATACCTAAATATAGTCAATATATGCTTCTGGTTACACCATTTAAATTCCAACATGTTTTTTCTTTCTGGGGAAGTGTTTCAGAACCCCCTCCCCATGGATGGGAGCCTGCTCCCATGACCCTCAGGGCACAAACTCCTCCTGAGTTTATTGTAAAATCCTGGATCCCCTGACTATTTTGAACATATTAGGAAAGATCAGGTATATATAACTGTGCCTGAAAAAAAACCACCTTAGGCTTTCTTTTTTTTCCCCCTTCCCAAATTTTCGGAATTGACCAAGGTTGAATTACCAAACCTTGGCGATTGAAATTGCCAAAAAAGTTCTTTTTTTTTTTGGGGGCCATTTTTTTTTCTTATCTGTATTGGATTCTACTAATTATAAGAGTCTAGTTATTTTATCACAGAGATCTTTTTTGGGGGGTTTTCATTTTTTTTTGTGAAGATTAAATGGCTTGTTCAGTATGATGCAAAGTTTCAACCAAATTCAAAAATTTAAAACAAATAATTCATAATAGTTGGATCAGACCTGGAGGCTGGAGAGTTCCTTGTTTTCATAAAACTGCAGCTACTGTATTTCAGTGTCATAATTGCAATCCCTACTACCTACTACTGTAATTATAGCCGATAAGCCTTCATGTATGACCAATCTCTTGAATGAAGAAATAATTTACATGTGTTACAACTAAAAGGACTGCTACCTATACAATACACACCTACAGTAGTAGACTGCTAACTGCACAATACATACATACAGTAGTACAGTTTGCTGTACTGGATCATAACTTAGGCAGCACTAATTCAGGTCATTAATTATATACATGCAACATATTTTATAGCACAGATGTTTCATCATATAAAAGATCTGGTTTAGTAATATTTCATGCTATCAGATTGACTTTAAAGGGACAGTCTCACCAGCTGGTGACATGCAGACTAATTAAAGAATTAATTGGCAAAGTACATGTGTGAAAGTTTCATTTATTACCCACAACAGCATGAAATATATAAATTTCGGATTTGTTGTTCCAGATTTTTGGAAGATAAAATGTAAGAGGTTTCTTAGTTTAATCAATTAGAATCTTGTTTTGAATGATACTGGGTAGGTTTCATAAAATTGCTGGTAATTAGCGAATCAAGCATTGCTGAGAATTGGCCAATCAAAGGCAAGAATGCAGAGCTGCTTCATGTAAGGATATACCACAAGGTGGGTTCAAACCTTCCTTTGGCTCCGAGTGTGAGTCCTGTTTTGTTTTTGTACTCGTTTGATTTTGATCTGGTTAAAGTAGACATATATCCAACCTTATGTCTGCACCGTACTGTACTGTACAGCAGACGTTTAACAGTGAAACAACTCTCAATGAAACAATCATTTAAACTTTAAAAACCTAGATTTATTCACCTTTTCTTACCTCCTTAAATTTATGAATCAATATTGTTGAAATAGTGGTATATATATGCTACACTGAATCTCTGTGTAGTTCTTGTAGGTTAAAATCATGTCTGTTTCATTGTTCCAGTGTATACACAAAACATATACCTGGTGCACAATTCACCTCAGGCTGTGAACCATTTACAATTTGAGTAATTATAATGGTTAGTTCAACTAAGTTGCTGTACATATAATTTGAATTTTGTTTCTGATGAAGTGCTGGAAAAGACTTTTGTTCAGTGATCACAAACTACTATACAATGCATTCATTTTTAACCATATCCAGTGTTGTAGCCAGGAGAAAGTGAGTGCCGGCTAATTTGAAGTGAGTGGCGGCTAATTTGTCTGACGATGGCGAGCGAAGCCAGCCCGCGAGCATAGCGAGCCCTCCTCTGCGTGAGGTCCAGGGGCCCTTGGTGGGGTTCGAGGGGCGAAGCCCCTGAAGATACAGGGTTTTAGTTGATTTCAATGCCTTTAGGTGACTCTCTTCTACCCATATTTGATACATATTGCGATAAATATTTTGAAACCCGCCCAAAAACGCTACACAGAAACCAAAACTTTCCGACAATTGCGATACAAATTTCCGAATGTACGAGCGAAATGTATTGACGTTGTTGTCACAGTAAATATGTGTGTGATTGCTCTCTCGTACAGTGGCGGAGCTAGGGGTATCGGTCAGGAGGGGCGAGAATGGTCTGTCCGTGTCTGCGCTTGTGAGTTATGGCTCGCTCGTTGCGTTGATGATCATCTTTCGACACTATCTAAGCGGAGCGCCACCACAGGTTGGCGCGTAGCGTACAGAATTTTTTTGAATAAAGATACTCCCTAGATCGCCGGAAATGACCCTTTCCGGGCCTGGCTAATTTGCAGATAAACGAAGAATAAATAGGTGTAATCGCCAAATTATACCAACAAAATGTGACAAATGTCAATAGGTAGATGAGAGCGCAATAAAAATGGCAATAATCGCGAATAAGTAAAAAGTGGTAAAGAGGTGAAAAGGGCGCCAGCAGTCCATTTGAGTCCGTCAGGGGGGGGGGGTCATCCGCCCCCTGACTGTATGGACGCTCCGCCACTGCTCTCGTACGTATCACTCACACGTGTACTGCATGCAGCTGTTATGATTACCGTGTCTGCGCTTGTGAGTTATGGCTCGCTCGTTGCGTTGATGATTATAGTTTCGTAGTATTACTAGTTACCCAGGTTTTTATTTGGTTTTGTTCAGGCTAGAGAATCGGACTACAGTATTCTAAATTCTGATTCGGAATAGTAATAGGCCTATTTTGGGTAAATTTGTGAACAATTTATTTCGAGTTTGACACAGGTAATTTTCAGTGTATTTTGATTTCATTTTATACAAGATTCACTGATTTTTGTGACGGTCGGTAGGAAGCTTGAGTGCCGGTCGGTAGGATGCTGATTTACTCTGAGTGCCGGTCGGCAAGCACTAGTGGCGGTTACGCCCGACCGGCGCCGACCGGCGTAGCTACAACACTGACCATATCCATATTGTACCTTATGTTTTTTCCTGTTTTATGGGAAACATTTCATAATGTGATACCAGATAAAATTATATCATGCAGTCACACCTACCAGGCATGGCTAGAAATGGTCGGCTAGAATGGTCAGCTAGAATGGTCAACTTGAAGTTTTGTAAACTGGAAAGCAAACTTGCCAATGTCTATTGCAATTAGAGCCCTTTAAGCAAATTTGTTTTCTTGAAACAGGTCAAGAGAATGTTAGGATCTAACAGATAGTTAGGCTGTATCCTACACTTGGTTATTGGTGATATGTGTAGTCACGCACCAGCATTGCAAATAGGAAGATACACATGAATTGTCAACTTTAGAAACAAACTTTAAACAAACGTAAAGCTTCAAACTGAACCTTGAGCAAATTTACTCCATAGAATTTGATGAGACGGTTTAGTTACGGTTGACTTCAACTCTAGGCCTACAGTTGACCTTTACCATGCCGTGTGGCAGTCGCAGTACTATATTGAAAATTCCTTCAAGTTTTATCCAAATCACTTTACTGGACAGCTTCAATGATTAACAAGACTGAATAGGTGACTATAGTACTGTATAAATGTCATACATGTTAAAGCACAAGTATAGTACCAGTTTGATGAAGATTTAAAAAAAGTATTTTAAGTGTATTGAATTTTGAAAGGTCAAAGTTTATATTTGTAATTTTGTACTAGTATGAACTGTACAGCATATTGGGTTAAATTTCAGAGAAAGAATAAACAGGACACTGTACTGGAACCTCAAGGTCATCAGAATTGACCTTCGGGTTTTATTGCATCCTAAATTGTTAAAGCTTTTAACCTATTTAAACTATAAATATAGCTTTTTTTTCTGGAGGTTCTACAAGACTCACTAAAGTATTCCTATACATTGAGGAGTACCAGCAAGATTGATGCTTATAGAATAAGTTTGAGATTGGAGTGATCCATGACTCTCTAGCATATTTGATGGCCATAATGATTCTTTCAATTAAATGCAAAAATTCTATGCCGTAGATGAGGTTTACAGTAACAGTGTTGTAGACCCAAGGTGGGATAAAGCGGTGATATATAATTTGGAAATGTAAGGTATAGCACTTACAGTAAATTTTCAAAGTTTGTAAGATCATGCATTATGATGAGCTATTAATGTAACAATGATTAAATTATAAAGTATTCTTTACTTGACTATGATTATGGCAATAGCCATAGCAATAGCTGGATTATGGCAATAGCCTTCTGTACGGGATCACCAATGAGTTGATGAATAAATTACAAATGCTTCAAAACAATGCTGCTCGCCTTGTTGCGAA
>KN887779.1:0-11988 GCA_000934455.1 Apostichopus parvimensis | reverse complement strand
ACAAAATTTGCTGTATCAAGGAGGCCTAGGCTATGGTCATAACAAGTAATTTGGCAACAGTATAGGCCTACAGGCACTCGTAACGTTGTGTATGTATAGTGTTTTGAGCGAGTCGTGTTCAAATTCTTCGATTTCTGTCATCTTTTGGAAAAGCTTGCAGTTGAAATCCGTCTTTACTTGTGGTGAGGCAACCTGATACCACATATCGGCTCGGCATTTTTAACATATGCGAGATAAATTTACGTAAAAACAAACTCCAAACACCAAATCTCAATTACTACGGAGCACTGCAACAGTGTAATGGTGTGTGTTCTCATACGTTCAAGAATGTAAACATAGCGTCTCGGAAGTGAGCTGAGTTCCTCGACTGACGTCACGCCGCGTTACCGTAAATACAACAATTTTTAGAAAGTTTTTATTACCCTCGAATTTTTGATCGTGTATTCCTCGAGGATGCAAGCTTCGTTTGACACAAATTGGGTATCATTGGAAAGCTACGAGTATACAGAATACGATGATAAAGAATTTTTTTTTCATTTCATAACCTCTTTAAGTCATTGTGAAGTGCATACAGTTGTCCAGATATATACCCAGTGTTTCAGTGCAATTCAAATTAATACTGTGTAGTTGCTAGGCCTGTCCTACTGTACATGATGAACTTAGCATGTAGTGATATACAGGGATTTCTTAATTGCCTGCTGGGAGTTTTAATAAGTACTGATTCTTTTGCAGTGAGCTGTATACAGTACTTAGGTAAATTACACTATATAGATAATACTGACATCTAGTGTTATCAAACATGTCTCAAATATGGTTCAATTCAAGTAACTGTACAAATAGTGCAGTTAACGTTTGTTAATTAACTTGTATGTGTACATGCAGTGTAGAAAGCAATTATTGCGTCAATTAGATCATTTATGGGCTAGGGTGAAGGGTTTACAAAAAAAGTGTGAGAAGTTTCTAGTCTAGTTTGTGATCGAATGCACTACATTTTGGCGAGAGAAAGGGCATAATTATGCATGGGAGAGACTGAGTGAGAAATGTCTTGTTTTCTTCGTCTTGGTCAATATCTAGCTAGCTCGCATGTCCCTGCAGTGATACCATTCTCAACGAAACTATAGGCAGTCTCAGAACTGTAAGACAACCCTGCTCCCCTTGGAAAGTATTGTGTGTACATGCTGTTGGGATGGGTATCATTAGTGTTATAGACCTTACTACTAGAACTGCAAATTGAACTGATGAGTGATAAGTATACCCTTGTATGGCATACCATTATACAAATTGGTCTGCACAAAATGTATGCAACAGTGAATTCACCAATGCAGTGCTGTATTAATAATTTTATACTCATTGAAATTTCTTTATTTATTTACTGCTGTAACTACCTCATACGTCAACAGTGTACTAGACAAATAACGGTTTTGCATTCCTCTGTCACAGTTAGCATGTATTGTTTATTAATATTCAATAGCTTGACAACACTACATGTCGGTAAATAAACGGAGGCACCTTCTTGAGGGTGTGAAAAATTAGCTCCAGGTTTATGGATTCTTTCACATGTCCTTCATGGCTCTTCAGATATTGACGTCTGGGTGTGACAACAATTCAAATTGTTTTTTATCTGAGAATCTATGTAAACTAAATGCAATTGAACTTTCTGTATAGCTAGGGGATATATCCACCAAGAATGCAGTTTATAAGCAAAGTACAGTCAATCCACTGTTTTAAGTGATATTTAAATAACATGCATGGCTAACTGTAGACACAACATACAGTCTGTACTGCAGATTGGTTAGATAGAACAGGAAGATTTAGTACTAACTGTATACTTACTGTGCAGTACCTGTACTGTGCACTCTAGCTCCTGCTATGCCTGTACTATGCACTCTAACTACCTGCTATACCAGTTTTCTGAGCTTTGTAAGCTTTCTGAGATGTTGCAACATGGTTTGTTAGGAGCATCTATTAAATTGTTACTGACAACAGTATTGTACCTCCCCAAGTTTTGGAAAATGGGGTGGGGGGGGGGGAATAAACATATGGTCTCAAGATGACCATTATGGTTCGTTTTACCATATATATTCGAGGGTATCTGTATTCCATGCCAATCTGTGTGAAGTGTTTGTCAATCATTGTTTTTCAAATGGTCACCATGTGGAAAATATGTATTGAATCGGAAATTGAAGTTATGAAGAAATTGAAAATGAAAATACAATTACAATAAGTTTCTTAAATCATGAATGTGAATTGGAAGTAGTAAATAAGGATGGGATAGGTAAGGAGGGAGGGTGTTAGTTTGGTGGAATAGCTGAATTGCTAATCTACTGTTCTGTGTCTGCTGCATGCTTACAGTACATGTATGTAAATTTTTAAGGTCAATTACATTCATGCAGTGTTAGTTTGCTCTCAAAATGAAGTTTAAAGCTCCTACTTTTATATCACCAAACCTTATATCTGCTTCGTAGTCTGAACTTAAGTGTTCTAAATTTGAAAAAGTTCCAAAAAAACAACGTTGGCAATCAAACCCTAGGTCCTGTACACTCAGCAAACTATTGTCCTTCTAAAAGTAGTTTACCTTTCATCATGTGCACACATGAACACCTGAACAAGAGTTATGTTCGTGAACTGTATTAATAGCGTGTCATTGATAGATCTATATACTGTTATATCGTGCAAGGCTGTACACATTACACATTGACTATGTACAGTATGTACACATAATGTAGCATCAAACAAATGTAAAGGATGGCACCATATGTTCACTTGGCTGCTGTTTGTTGCAGTTGAATGATTCACTAAGGTGTCTATACTCATCATAGTAGCTGAATGTATGGCAAAAGTGATGTAACTAATATATATAACATCATCCTTAGTGCTGGGTACTAAGTTATCAACACCACAGGTAATATTTGATGATAAACATCTTTGATAAATGAACCTTTGTTAAGACTACTGTAAAATATGTACGATTCCCTCATAAACACTGAATATGACCTCTAATGACTGATCTAACAGCAGTAAAGAGATGGTTTATCTATCTAGAGTTGTGTGTACCCTATATAAAACTTACATAGCCTATATGCTGCACAGTTGTAAATTACTCTAAACGAGTGAGGTTTTGTGAAACATTCTCAAATCCCTGATGTATAAGTGGCCTCTTTCTTGTTGTAATTTAACATCATTTTAAGCATGTATGGACACTCTCCAACGATAATTTAAGAGCTGTTTTGCATCTTGTGTTTTTATTGTTTACATTTATTTATATACTGTACTTTCATAAACTTTCTCTCTATTCTTTCATTCTCTTTTAGACTGTCAAGTTTATGGAAGATGTATCAGCAGCTACATGTTATGATGTGATACACGACCCACACTTCAGACAGGAGTGGGACACCACCATGCTGGAGGGTAAAGAGGTCTATATGCTCAACCCAAACAATGATATCAGCTATTATGCAGGTGAGCTTCCCTAACACATTAATATATATCCTACATGTAGACATACTTGATGTGATATGATGTGATACACGACCCACACTTCAGACAGGAGTGGGATACCACCATACTGGAGGGTAAAGAGGTCTATATGCTCAACCCAAACAATGATATCAGCTATTATGCAGGTCAACTTCCCTAACACATTATTATATATATCCTACATGTAGACATACATGAAGGAAGTCTGTCATCTTATGCCACCTGGCAAAAGATATATTTTAAGCAGTTTATTAATTTATGTTAAGTGTGATACTTCCTTGATTATACTTCTTACTTTCATAACGTTATACGGTAGATCTTGATGAAATTACCAAATAACTTTTATTGACCATATATACATGGATCTTACTTATAATATATTGTATAAAGCTGTTAGAAATAATTACTTGACTCTTGTACCTGTCTCATCTACACAACTGTTTTCCAATCTACCAAGTTTACATTATTAGTCTCTGTTTTTAATATCCATCTTGCCCTATCTTCCACTTTCTTTCCTTCTGAATCTAGGCCATACATATGAAGCAATGCTCAGTTCCATTGTCATTATTAGCACTTACTCTTTTACGATATATCATGTAAAACGATTATAATTCTATGCCAAGGTTCAAGGTACAGAAGCTGCCGGAGGACATTAATAAATTCTGCTATTTCACAGTTAACAATGTGTTATATATTCCATAATTTATCTACTGTAGCTATTAAAGCATGAATTCCAACATGATATTTGTTCAGTTTCTCAGACAATAATTGTAATAGTTATATACAATGAATCTACAGTAGTTATATTAAATATTATGCTGCCTAGTAACTAATGGGATGGTGTTGATTTTAATAGCTTAAAGAGAAAACATATTGTTGTCTAAGATTTAAAAATATCCTTTAATTGGTTGAATATGTTGTGTTATTGAGATATATATAAAAATACTCAAATTTATTAACCTTACTCTATGTTGGAAGATGGCATTGTGCAGTAATACTGTATGTGCTGTCATACGTGGACTACAAAAAAAAAGAAAAAAAAAGAAGAAAGAGAATAATTGTTTGTTTTTCTCTAATTGAAATGATTTATATAACCTTGGGAAATAATTCACTGGTATGACAGGTTGTAGTGAAATTGTTAAGTGGTAAGGTATGATCAAGTAAACTTCGTCAAACCATGGAGCTATTACCAAAATAGCTTCATGGTCAAACTCAAACAGTGATTTCAAATGTCAAGGAGTCCTAATTGCATTAGTGAAAAACAATGAAAAACATTTGAAGTGCTTGATCATGTGTCTTCCATCTATGACATTGGAAATTGTTGCACAATGGTTTTCTCCACAATAAAAATAAAATATTTGATATCAACAATAGAACAAGCTATTGAGACAGGAGTGAATACTGTAGACCAAATTTTAGTCTTATTAAAATCCATGATTCAAATCTTTCAGAGAAATAAAACTGGACATAATTATTTTTGGTTATATTATAAAGGCCTGCTTTGTACTGGTATTTCACTTCGCACCAGATTAACTCATTAGTTAGTACAATGTTCTTGACTTTATTCTGGTATCAAAACGTGAACATATTGATTAATGTTCTTCATTATAAAATTAAGAGCCCAAATAACAGTTTCAGTCCTAATATCTCACTCAAAGTATAGTCGATAGGATAGGTACTGTACCCTCTAGTAAGAGAGTGTGGAAGATCTAATTAACAAATTGTTCATGGTCTTTAGTTTGGTTTTAACTTAACATGCTTGAAGTCTTGAAGGGTTTGTTGTGACATTAAGTACTTTGTGCAATTTAATTGCATTCAAGCATATTTTGATGGCAAGGGATTCAAATCATGTAAGTGTAGAAGATAGCAAACGGAACCAGCTGGTTGGGACATCTGTCGAGACACCAATGAAGAGCTGTATTGAAACTAACATTACATTGTACAATCGAGAACCTTCCACCATGCATGTTAGTTTCATCTAACCTGTTTAAGATATGACATCAGAGGGTCTATTTAGCATCCTCCTAATTAAGAGCTACTGTAGCAAATCAATTTTGTAATTTCCTTTTTGTTTCCGCAGTCAAGTGTCCTTCGCCTCTGAAAAACAGAGATTTCATAATGCAAAGAACGTGGCTGGTGACGCCAACCGAGTATGTCATATTTAACCACTCCATATACCACTCGGTAAGCTAACTTCAATAGGGCTTGTTTCTTAATTGCAGAACTTTCCTTGTTTGGTATCCTCATATCCTGAAGGTCTGTGGCTTAAAGGTATACTGTAGTGGCCCCAAATATGCTAGATATTCAAATATGGTCACCTTTGGTCAAATTCTTAAACTGTTTTTATTACAACCTTTGAGGAAATTTTCCTCACTGGGACATTCAGTCATCTTGTGTGTTCCTTAAATATGTCTGAGAACAACTTGGAGAGTAAAGACCTATTTGAAAACGTCTAGCAATTATAGCATACTATAATTTGGGGTCTATACTGACTACCTTTAATGCCAGCCTCATTGTGGGTTGTGAATATTCAAACTCTGGTCTATACAATATATTGTATAGTTTCACTTCTTTATCTTGAATTTTTGAATAAAGTATCTTCCCCTTTTCCCCTCCTTCAATAAAAATTATTTTGGAAGATCCAGGTATACCCCCCCTGCCTGACCCACCCCCATCCACCAGAGATCTTGTTCTTGTTCATGGTAATGGCTGATCGGAGCAAGCAAACGGATAAAAATATTGATTTATTCTTTATAGGTTCAAGGATAGATTATTACTGTGTGTGATAGAATTTTCTCTGCTATTCACTAATTAGTAGTTGACATCACTTTCTATTATAGAATCTGAGCATTAAACATTGGTAATAAATCAGAGTTTGTAAAAGTTGCTGGCATACCATTCTTTTCGTTGATACACCTTCAGCGTTAATTGAACTGCCTACATCATATATTTAGTTTAAAGAGACTGAAAACGTGAACGAGAAGAAAAACTTCCTGGTGCAGTTTTTTGGAACAACCAAGATTTTCACAAATTATTAATACTATTTAAATATAATTTAAATATTAGAAAAATTGTTAAGAAAATGTGAAACAGATACATTGTTACTTTTGAAAGTCTTTTGCCTTTTTTTAAAATATATATACAGTAAATTTGTTATGCATGTTGGTGATTATGATGTACCTTTGAATGGAACCTTATTATGAAATGAGTTTGACTCATTTCTGATATGAAATGAGTCGTCAAGCTATAGTAATTATGCAGGTCAGGTTTACTGTTTAGTCTATGTTACATACTGTATGTTATGATCAAGGTTGTATACATATATTGCTATGTTACGTTGTGAAAGTATTGTAAGGCTATCAAAATGAACGATGACTGCTGACATAAAACTTAATTTTCATATATTATCTAAAAAATCATTGCTATGAGTATAGGTGGTATGATTACTGTATGCTACTCTGTGTGTACGGTAAGTTGATTGTGTGTAAAGGTGTATGTGGTATGATTATGCTGCTCTTTGTGTACTGTAGATGGATTGTGTGTAAAGCTCTGAACATTTATATTGATTTCCTTAACCCACCACCCACTTACCTTCCAATCAATTGATCCTGAACATTGATTTGTTAGCTCATATGACATCTGTAATTTACTGTACAGGTCTCTCTCACATGTCTCCACACAACACATGTACTCTAATGATCACCGCATCGAGTTATTTCTTCTCAAGCAAGTTATAATTTAAAATTGGTCAATTTCAATATTTTTACTGTTTAGTAAATAAATGGAGAGTTTGGGTCGTCTAGTAATTACTGAAATAGCTATTATTTCATGGGAGGGGTGTCATTAGCTGGTGTAAAGAGGAAGGAAAGGTTGAGGGGCCAATTTACACTGTCAGAAGAAACATATGAATATATCTATCCTGACCATTCACACTTAAAGCTTAAAGAGATTGTGAAATGTTGTGTTATCTTTATGAGATCAATTACAATTATACCTCGGGTACCACATACCAGAGTTGTAGTGTGTCCCTAGTACTAGTATTCAGTACTCTAGTGTTTGTACCCACTCATCCTCAAGGAATTAGTTCTTGTACTCAAAGCAGTTTGAAAACATGTAGGACAAGTACAGTAAGCCTATACTGTACTGTACTAAACAATTCAGTATGTGGTGACTTGTAATTAATTTCACATCAGTGTGAGAACATGCCCTTTAAAGTGACTAGCTGTTCATTGATGTATTGATAACCTTTCATGTTATTAACATACTAAGGCACAAGAGCTGAATAAAGAACGTTGGCTGCCTGTGACTGACAGATATGAAATTAAACAGATATTATGGATTTTTGACACTTTTGGAATTATAGGTTCGTTATCGATTATAAGTAGAATCACCACAGAAAGGTGTTTACAATTTTCTGTATGTATAATCTGTTCTATGCTTCAGGACCAACTATAACGATGGGAAAACTGTCAAACTTGAATAATCATAAATTGTTAACATTTTTTATACAGTAGAAAGAGAATGAAAAGTGAGTTGGAAGACAGGAGTGGGAGCAATTTTGAGAGCATTTTCTTATGATAGTTCACAACTTCACAGCTTCGTAAAGTTTCTGTTGGTGTTCAATTTCTCGTATAATTGCGTGAAATTCTCAAAAGATTACGCACTGTTCGATCCACCGGTTCTCGCCACCCTCCCCCAACCGTGTGTGATAGATGAAACTGACGTCCTTTGTTATTGTAGAGCTAAGAACTTGAACATTGCATTCAGTTTACTGTCATCTTTGACATTTCTCAAGTTAATGTCTCAAAATATCCTTTTCTCAGTCATTTTTCTTGAGAGAGGATCTTAACGTGCAGATGTTAGAACTTGGCTTTCAGGTAGTTGTACCGTACATGTAGCTGTATATACCTTACTGACATGGTTACTGTCTTATGGTTTAAGTCTAATAGAGCAGAAACAACTGTGGTTAAAGATTAATGAAAGTGGTGTACTTCATTTTGTTACCTTAACCAGCAACTTCAACACTTTACTTTAACCTAGCATTTGATAATTTATTTGTTGTGTCAACAATATCAAGTCCCATTTCTTTCTTAATTCTTGTGTTTATTTCCTGTTGCAGCAATTTTTTGTGTTTTAAGTGTGGATGAGAGTGCCTGAGATAGGAAGTCTTATTTAGGAGGGTCAGTTGTGTTTGAGGGGTTAGGGGAATGGAGGGGTGGGGCAGGACTGAGACATCATTTGGTACCTGCTCATTTATCCAACCAACAGCACAGGGGCCTTTGAATGAAGTGGCACATTTTATGCCTAGCTCAGACAAAACTAGCACCTTTCATGGCCAATTGGAATTTGATGTCTTTTGCATCTCAACCTGTTGGTACATTTGGGTAATTAAGCCAGTAAGTTGGAAAGGTAAGGGAGTGTGGGTTGGATAAGCTGTATTTAATAAGCTGAGAAGGTGAATTTAAGGTGATGAGAACTGGCTGTGTACTTAGGATGGGTAAACAAAGACACCTGTAGTAACCATGCAGACATGTGCAGTAATTATCAGCTAGCATTGATGTCAGAGACATTTCCAGGTACTTGGAAGTTGAAGGGCACAGCAAAATGAGAGCAACAGTTGGGAGGGGAACAGGATGAGGTCCCAGTGTGAGTGTAGAGTACAAAGCTCTATCAGCGTGGTGGGCCCCTGGACCCTAAGCTGGCAGTAGAAGTTAAACATTTGGGTATCTTTGGGGATTCCTGCGTTATATGTTTTTCAATATACATTGGGAGAGCACCAGGGGGTGCATTGAACCTTTCTTTCTTGAGGGGGGGGTGGGGGTTTGAGAGGTTGTTGACTCAATCCCCTCCCCTTGGAGATGCCTCTGCTTGAACTTGCTACAGTGCTGGGCACACAGTGAGACTTATTTGATGTGACGACACAATAATATGCATTCAGTTTGATTGACTGAATGCATACCAGTATCCTACAGATTAATCTTTACCTCACATGATAAAGATGCTTGAAAATTCATTAAAAAAACAGCAAATAAAAAAAAATACCATGAGCAGCAAAATCCTGTTTTGTTGTATGGAATGCGAGTACCAAAACATTTAGGCAGATTATGTAAGGTTGTGTGGTTATGCAATCTAATTGACAAAGAATGAGAGGCTAGTCCATTGAAATTTATCAGAATGTCTCAATTGCTAGTTATACTTGACTTCATTTAGCAAATGAACAATAGATGTCCTCCAACTAAAAGGTCTGATAACTGAGTTAGTGTAGATGTAAGTGGGCATGACATTTCGATCCTAGCAGGATCTTCTTCAGAGGCTGAATGACAAGTTACAGTAACAGAAGGGACAAAAACACGCACAGAATACAGACAGGTTAATGAGCATGGTGAACGCAAAGAGATAGATGTAAGAGGATTAGTAGACAAGGGATGGAGAGAAGAAAGCTCAGTTAGTTGAGCACAGAACTTGTGATCCTGAGGTTACTGGTTCAAGTCCTGTTCCAACCCTTTGTTGTCTTTTCAAGTTACTTTAATTAATAAGTTTAATTACTGACAGTCAAATTTATGGACACAATTGTTTGGAAACATTTTTCCTTAACCAATATATGATTTATATGATATCCAATATTCAGATATATTAATTGTTATGTACTAGCTAATAGATTTATTGCTTATCAAAATTTTACTGAGAAGAATATTTTTGAATAGCTGTAGTCTATACAATAGTGCTTTATTTAGTAGTGAATTCTAAAAAAAGGAGAGAAGTTGTGAAGTTCAAAGTCAGCGGTCAATGGCCATTTGTTCTCTTGCAGTGTGAATGCACACACTATATGATATCATATGGAGCTCTAGTTATAATGACAAAAACAGGGAAAAAGGCCTAAAATTGCTTTTCTAATAACTGGCTAGTTCACCATCAATTTAAGATCTGACGGAGCACTCCCAGCAGTAATAAAGCAGTCTTACATGATTGCATATGATCTTGTACATGAAAAGATATTTGCTCTGCTGGAATACATATTAAAAAAAAAAAAATTGTTGTCCAGTTTTATTTTTGGTGTGTTAATGGTACCTAGATAGTGTACAGCAGATCTCCAGAAGCTGATTATGTACAGTTGTAAAATTTGTGAGAACAGATTCTGTTCAAGTAGGATGGACGACTGATGCCATGACGAATATTAATAGTCGAGCAAAAACTGACGGATGAAGACAGTAGTTATCAGCGGATATGTTTCTTTATTTTCTTCATTTAAATTGTCACTTAATGGTTCCTTGCTAGAAGTAAAAGGAATATATGCGATAGGTAATGATGTGTGGGTAATGGTGTGTGGGTGTGTGTTGTGTGGTGGTGGTGTGTGGGTAATAGTTTGTGGGTGTGTGTTGGTGGGATGACTTTCCTTGTAAACACCGTAACTCAAACACTGTATGGTGGCAAACTTCATACTTGGGAAGTGGATTCACCTTATTGGGTAAAAGATCTGTATCGTTTTCTGCAGAGGTAAAAGTTCATTTGAGGTCAACAGAGGTCGCAGCCTTTATCTCTGCTCCTCACTTGTATAGGATCAATTGTAGCAATGAATATTCATTACGGCAACAAACAACAAAATATGAGTGCTGATAATGTATCTAGATATTCAAAGTTTACAATATTCTGAATGTATGGATTGCTCAGACTGTTAAAGCTAGGTCAGATCTATGATTTGCCATGTATCTTCAATCTGTTGTCTATAAGTAAAGATCAAAATCATAAGATCAAATAAAACACACATATAACAAAACAGCTACAGATGGCATAGTTCTTAGATACTTTACTCAGATGTACTGCACTGGGTTTCACTGACAAGTTTGTATTGCATTGAAAACATTGAAATGCAACATCAGACTTGTTGAATTCCTACATTGTGTTTGGAGTTCCACCCAATGCTCTTTTGTGCTAGACTATGACATTCAGCCACTTTGATTGATGAAACTCTCTGAGCTTTCAAAACTTCCACTTCTTTCGAAGGAAAAGGTGGCGTACTATATATATAACATGGATAATAGCACTGGATTAAATGATCTTTAACTTTACCAAGATTAAATTGATTCCAACTGTATTCCATTAAGCTGTCCTTATTTAATATTCATGTGATTGCTCAGCTGTTTTCTTTCTTTTACAATTCTAATATGTGATGGTTTTACCCTTTTTCCATTTTGTTCTTACATAGGAATATCCTCCCAGGAAGGGCTTGATACGAGGAGAGTCAATGTTAACAGGTTATTTGATGAGACCCAAAGGAAAAACATCATGTGAATTAACATATGTTACACAGATGGATCCTAAAGGTAGGGGCAGTCTTTACCAAGATATGTTTTCATTTTATTATTGATTCAATCGGAGAGTTAAACTAGACAGAAATGTACTCTGCACCCGTTTCTTGTTCTTTGAACTGTTGTGTACATTTGTTAAGCCCATATACCTGCTTGATAACATTTGGCAATGACCCCTCCCATCACCATAGGATCACCCTCCCAT